>ML275896.1:15382-76671 GCA_005239495.1 Nicotiana undulata
AATTCCCCTCGTGCATAACCTCACAGTCATTCGGCACGGAATGTCCCCTCGTGCATATATAATAACACTCAGCACGGAATGTCCCCTCGTGCATAACCTCACCATCACTCGGCACGGAATGTTCCCTCGTGCATATATATATATATATATCAAAACAAAGCAACAATATAATGTGAAAGTCGACACTAAGAAGTCTCAAGTGCATGGAAATACTCAATAAGATTTCTATTATCCCGGCAAGGAGAAATCATCAATTACAACATCAACAAATGCCCGACAAGGGTCTCAGCTATAACCAACCTCGCATCAGAAATACCATTTCAACAATGTAAGCCTCAACCGAAACAAATAACTCAATAACTATCCACGTCATGAAACAACATCAAGGTATCACTTTTAATTCACCAATCACTCATGATGCGGAGAATAATAAGAAGACAATAAGTTTCATCACAATTGACTCACGGGCATGCTTGACCGCAACGCATAGGCACTCAGCACCACGCGTATACGTTGTACATGAGTTACACATAGAAAATAAGACTCTATACCTAATCCCTCAAGCTGAGGTTAAGCCAAACACTTACCTCGGCTCCAAAGAAAATGCAAGTCAAGCCTCAATCACAGCCTTTCCTCTCGAATCCAACTCCGAATCGGGAATATCTAGACATAATGGATTTATTAACATCAATAAGTACTCAATAAACCAATTCCCAAGCCAAATTATACATTTCCTACTATTTCTCCGAGAATACTAAAATTCGACCCCGGGCCCACACGTTCAGATTTTCGAAAATTCATGAAGGAATCAACTACCCGGAGTCTAAGGATCGAAGTTATGTAATTCATACAAGGTTGATGGCCTAACATGGAAAATCCCAAAATCCTCAAGAACCCTAAAATTACTACCTAATTCTATGATTTTTAGATGATTTAGTAGTGATTTTAACTAAGAATTAGTGTTAAAATTAGAAGTTTATGGGGTTTTAACTTACCTCTTACAGTGGGTGGTCGTGGAAGGTGTTGCCAGAGCTTGGCGGCTCTCTAATGGAGGTTGAATATGGATGAAATGAGAAAAACCCGAAAATTTGGGCATTTAAGAGGGGTTGCCAACAGGGGTTTCCGCACCTGCGACCTTAGGACCGCAGGTGCGATCTCGCACCTGCGAGGGAAATGATCGCCCCTGCGGAATAAGGGCCTGGGACCTTGGGCTCGCACCTGCGGAGTTGGGAGTCGCACCAGCGGTCCCGCTCCTACGGAGGGAGGGTCACGCCTGTGATAGAAGTCGCACCAGCGAAGGCTGGACCGCACCTGCGGTCACGTGCCTGCGGCCTGGGTCTCGCGCCTGCGGACTTTGGGCAAGGGGGCTGGGGATCGCACCTGTGAGGCTGGGGATCAGGGGCGGTCCCGCACCTGCGGCTGGGCAACCGCACCTGCGGTCACACCAGCTGCTGTGCACCAGCAGTAGTTTTTGCTGGTTTTTGGCCTCGTGCGGGGTCAGGGAGGCACCTGGGCCCACCCGAGCCCCCGTCCAAAAATACCAACAAGTCCCAAATCATTAAACGGACTTGCTCGAGCTCACGGAACACTCAATACCAAGCTAAAACACAGAATCACCCTCATAAACCCCTAAATTCAACACTTAAGAACTTGAAATTCTAAGATTCTATGACGATGCGCCGGACCGACCCACACAACTCGGAACGACTTCAAATTTTGCAGACTAGTTATAAATGACACAACGGAACTACTCCCGGTCCTGAAATTTCATTCGGACCTCGGGAACATAAAATCACCTTTCAAGCCAAATCTCAAATTCTTTAAAAACCTCAAAGTTTCATTAACTCCAATTTTCCTCATTTGGATCCGAAACCAATCAAATCAAGTCTGTTTTACCAAAAATTTCACAGATAGGACAAATAACATATAATAAACCTGTTCCGGGCTCCGGAACCGTAGTACGGGCCCGATAACACGGCTTTCACATAATTACTCATTTTCAAAATCCTTTATTATTCTCTAAAATAATTTTCTTTAAAAATTCATTTCTCGGGCTTGGGACCTCGGAATTCGATTCCGGGCATACGCCCAAGTCCCATATTTTCCTACGGACCCTCTGGGACCGTCACATCACGAGTCCGGGTCCGTTTACCAAAAATGCTGGCCAAAGTCAACTTTATTCATTTAAATATCAAAAATTCCATTTTTCATCCAATTTTCAATATAAAGACTTCCTGGCGTCATGCTCGGGCTGCACACGCATATCGAGGTGAGATCAACGGAGACTTTCAGAGCCTCGAAACACAGATATAGCTAAAATTACTTAGGATGACCGTTTGGGTCATCACAGTGAATGGGTAAATAAAATTTGGTCCGAACCCCGAGTTTGGACCAAGCGGGCCCGGGGTCGATTTTTAACGTTTTTTGAGAAAACTTAGGAAAACCATAATTTTACATTAAAGTTAGTTCCTTTAGAACTAATTAATGATATTGAACTAATTATGATTAGATACGAGTGTGTTGGAGGTGAATTCGAAAGAAAAAGTTGTAATTGAGTAGTGAGTGGCCTACGAAATCGAGGTAAGTGTTGTGTCTAACCTTAGCTTGAGGGAATAGGTATTGTGTGACTGCTTACTACTTGTTTTGTTGATAAATCCAATGTATAGGTGAGGTGACGAGTATCTATACATTGTGGACAGGTCATACCATGCGAGTGAACGTTAGTTTTTGTTATTTTGGTTGTCTTAAAGCCTATCATCTATGATTATTGTTGTTAGTGAAATGTTGGAAAATTAGTATCCGGTTCCACCGTGATGGATAATATTGTGAATATTGAATTGGAATTGAAATGTTAAATGATGATAGAAACTATGAAGAAATACTGATTTTCTTATGAAATCCCTCTTTGTATGTTGTTAATGATTCTGTGATTGGTGAGGGAAAGTGTAAAGCACGAAGGGTAATGCCATGCATGATTCATTTATATTATATTGTGAGAAAGAGTGTAAATCACAAAGGGTGATGTCGTGCATGAATGAATTATATTGTGAGGTAGAGTGTAAAGCACAGGGTGATGTCGTGCATTCTTATTTATAATCTGGTGAGGATGAGAGTAAAAGCATGAAAGGTGATGCCGTGTATTCTATTTATTATTTGGTGAGGATGAGAGTAAAACCACGAAGGGTGATGCCATGCAAGTTTCCTTTCTATTTTTAATTGCTAAAATTATTGTTGATCACTGTCTAATTCTGTCTTATTGTTTTCCTCAGTCCTGATGTTAAATTCCCCACTGCATGTTCCCTTCCCATTATTGGTTATCTTTAAATTCTTTACTTGTTGTTATTTCTATTAGCATGATTTTATATGTTCAGGTATTTATGTGGTGTCTTGTCCTAGACTCTTCACTACTTCGGCGAGGTTAGGCTCGGCACTTACTAGTACATGGGGTCGGTTGTACTGATACTGCACTCTGCACTTCTTGTGCAAATCTAGGTTTAGGTCCGAGCTGAGTTCGAGCTAAAGTCGGTACTATTCGCACGGAGACACAACGTAGATCTTCTGGCGTCCGCAAATTCCTGGATTCTTCTCTACATTATTTAGTTACTGTTTTATTTGATTCAAAACTGTTATACACGATTTCTTATGCCAATTACTTGTAGTATTCTTTAATAGTTCGTGAATTGTGACTCCAAACCCTGGGTAGCTAGGTATTAGTATTAGCTTCGAGTTTCGTTTCATTATCTCGCATATTATTCTAGATTCATTTATTGGATCAATTTAGACTTAGTATTATATTTTAATTGTTTTAAATGTTGAATCCCCTAACAATGGCTTGCCTAACAAGTGGGGTGTTAGGCATCATCACGAACACGAGTGTTGAGAATTTGGGTCGTGACAAGGTTGTATCAGAGCACGAGGTTTCCTATGTCTCACAATTCACGAACAAGCTTAGTAGAGCCTGAGGGATCGGTACGGATACGTGTGTACTTATCTCTCAGAGGCTATAATGTTAGGAAAAAACTCATTTTTATCACTATTGTGTCGTGCGATTCTTGTTATCTCAAATACTGATTGAACTCTTCTACTCTCTCGCAGATGGAGAGAACACATGTTTCTTCTTCCGCTGACAAACAATCAGGTCCTCCAACAGCAGCAGCTGCTGCTACTAGGGGCAGAGGCTGAGGCCATGCCAGAGGCCGAGACAGGGGTAGGACTCAGCCCATATCTCAGGCAGCAGCCCCAGCTGTGGAGCCCCAAATAGAGATTGATGAGGGGGCTCAAACTCAGACCGTTTCAGCGGGACCAGCTCAGATCCTAGAGGGGTTTATTGCTACCCCGGTACTTCAGGATGCTTGGGTCCGACTAGTGGGCCTTATGGAGAGTGTAGCCCAGACTAGCGCATTCCCCGTTGCAACAGTCGTATCTCAGGATGGAGGAGGGGTCCAGACTCTTGCTACTCACACTCCAAAGCAGATTACTACTTAGACTCAGACCCAGCAGCCATTCTGGATGGGGTGGTTCAACCAGTTGCTACAGCACCGCTTGTTGATAGGGCAGCTATGTCCACCGATGCTCTGTGGAGATTGGACATGTTCATCAAGCTTTTCCCTGTTCATTTCAGTGGTGCCACTTCAGAGGATCCTCAGGAATATCTTGATAGTTGTCATGAGGTTCTTTTGAACATGGGTATTTTGGAGATCAATGGGGTCGACTTCGCCACTTTTCAGATGACTAGTTAAGCCAAGAAATAGTGGAGGGATTATTTGCTAACCAGACCAGCTGGGTCACCTGCCCTGACTTGGGATCAGCTCTCACATCTATTTTTGGAGAAGTTTTTGCCTATTACTACTAGGGAGGAGAACCGTCGTCAATTTGAGCGTCTTCAGCAGGGCAGTATGACTATTACCCAGTATGAGAATCGCTTTGTGGATTTGGCTCAACATGCTATTCTTTTGTTACCCACAGAGAGAGAGGGGGTCAGGACATTTATTGAGGGCCTTGCTCAGCCCATCAGGTTGCAGATGGCTAAGGAGACAGGGAGCGGGATTTCCTTTCAAGATGCGGCCAATGTGGCCAGAAGAGTTGAGATGATTCTCGGATTGGGAGGTCAGGGGTCAGACAAGAGACCTCGTCTTTCTGGTGGATTCAGCAGTGCCTCATTTGGAGGCAGGGTTACTTTTAGCAGAGGCCATTCTTCTAGGAATTTCATTCACCACTTCAGGCATCTCATGGTACTTCAGGTGGTCGTGATTCTTATATCACTCCTTCTGCTCAGCCATTCTACAGCGCACCATCATCTCATATCAGTGAACCTCCTCTTCACAGTGTTTAGGGTTGTTATACTGGTCGACAAGGTCAATTTGGCGGTCAGCAATCGAGGTCTTGTTACACTTGTGGTGACCCGAGTCATATTACTAGATATTTCCCTCGCGCATTGGATAATTCTCAGTATCAGGGTTTTCTTGCTATAGTTCCAGCACCAGCTGCTCAGCCAGTCAGGGTAGGGGTTAGGTAGCTAGAGGTAGAGGACAGCCCGCTAGATATGGAGGCCAGCCTGATAGAGGTGGAGGTCCGCCTATCAGAAGTCCTCCTAGAGACATAGTTCAGGGTGGTGGGTCCCAGCCCCGATTGTATGCATTTCCATCCATACCTGAGGCGGAGTCCTCTGATGCTGATATCACAAGTACCATTTCAGTTTGCAATAGAGATGCCTCAGTTTTGTTTGATCCGGGGTCTACTTATTCTTATGTATCATCTTATTTTATCTCATATTTGGTTGTGCCTCGCGATTCCTTGAGTGTCCCTGTTTATGTGTCTGCCCTCGTGGGGGATTCTATTGTTGTAGATCGTGTGTATCGTTCGTGTGTGGTCGTTATTGAGGGTCTGGAAACAAGTGTGGACCTTTTGCTTCTTGATATGGTTGATTTCGATGTCATATTGGGCATGCATTGGTTATCACCCTATTATGCCCTCTTGGATTGTCACGCCAAGACAGTTACATTAGCTTTGTCGGGGTTGCCTCGATTTGAATGGAAAGGGACTCCTGGTCATTCTCCCAGTATAGTGAATTATTACGCCAAGGTTTGTCGCATGGTTCAGAAGGGATGTTTGGCTTATTTGGCTCATATTCATAATTCTAATGCTGAGGTTTCTTCTATAGATTCGGTGCCTATTGTTCGTGAGTTTCCCGATGTATTTCCTGCAGACCTGTCGGGGATGCCACCCGACAGGGATATTGATTTTTGCATTGATGTGGCTCTGGGGATTCAGTCCATTTCCTATTCCTCCATACTGAATGGCCCCACCAGAATTGAAAGAATTGAAATAGCAGTTGCAAGACTTGCTTAGTAAGGTCTTCATTAGACTTAGTGTCTCACCCTGGGGTGCACCGGTCTTGTTCGTGAAGAAGAAGGATGGATCGATGAGGATGTGTATAGGTTACCGGCAGTTGAATAAATTCACTATCAATAATAAATATCTGTTGCCGAGAATTGATGATTTATTTGAGCAGCTTCAGTGTGCCAGGTTGTTTTCGAAATTTGATTTGGGATCGGGCTACCATTAGTTGAAGATTAGGGCATCCGATGTCCCTAAGACAGCCTTTCGGATGAGGTATGGGCACTATGAATTTCTGGTGATGTCCTTTGGCTTGACTAATGCCCCAACAGCCTTTATGGACTTGATGAATCGGGTTTTCAAGCCTTATCTGGATTCCTTCGTAATTGTGTTCATTGATGATATCCTAATATACTCCTGCAACCGGGAGAAGCATGAGCAGAACCTCCGGATAGCGCTCCATACTTTGAGGGATAGCTAGTTGTATGCTAAAGTTTCTAAGTGCTAATTTTAGTTGGATTCGGTAGCTTTCTTGGGTCACATCGTATCAGCAGAGGGTATTCAGATAGATCCTAAAAAGATAGAGGCAGTCAAGAACTGGCCTAGACACACTTCAGCCATGGAAATCAGGAGCTTCTTGGGTTTGGCGGGTTACTACTATCGTTTTGTAGAGGGGTTCTCATCTATAGCAGCCCCAATGATTAAATTGAATCAGAAAGGTGCCCCATTCAAATGGTCGGACGAGTGTGAGGCGAGCTTTCAGAAGCTCAAGACAGCCTTGACTTCAGGATTGGTGTTGGTGTTACCATCAAGTTTAGGATCCTTCACGGTATATTGTGACGCCTCCCGTGTTGGGCTTGGAGCAGTATTGATGCAGGAGGGCAGAGTGATTGCATATGCATCTCGGCAGTTGAAGGTTCATGAGAAGAATTATCTTGTCCATGACTTAGAGTTGGCAGCCATTGTTCACGCATTGAAAATTTGGAGGCACTATCTCTATGGTGTGTCGTGTGAGGTTTTCACGGATCATCGCAGTCTCCAGTACTTGTTCAAGCAAAAGGATCTTAATTTGATGCAGAGGATATGGTTAGAGTTATTGAAATATTATGACATCACTGTATTATATCATCCGGGGAAGGCCAATGTGGTCGATTCATTAAGTAGGAAGGCGGTGAGTATGGCAGCCTTGCATTCATTCCAGTCGATGAGAGACCGTTAGCTTCAGATATTCAGACTTTGGCTAATCAGTTCGTGAGGTTGGATATTTTGCCCAGTCGTGTTCTAGCTTGTATAGTTGATCGGTCTTCTTTATGCGAGCGTATCAGGGATCGGCAGGATGATGACCCGCATTTGATGGTCCTTAGAGACATAGTTCGGCACGGTGGTGTCAAGCAGGTTACAGTTGGAGATCGGTGTTTTGAGGATGCAGGGTTGAGTGTGTGTGCCTAATGTAGATGGGCTTCGTGAGTTTATCCTTGAGGAGGCTCATAGTTCTAAGTATTCTATTCACCCGGGTGCTTCCAAGATGTACCAGGACCTACGGCAGCACTATTGGTGGAGAATGATGAAGAAGGACATTGTTGCTTATTTGGCTCGTTTCTTGAATCGTCAACATGTAAAGTATGAGCATTAGAGACTCGGTGGTTTACTTCAGCAGATAGAGATTCCTGAGTACATGTGGGAGCGTATCACTATGGACTTCATTGTTGGACTCCCACGGACTCAGAGGAAGTTTTACGGCGTTTGGGTTATTGTGGATAGGCTGACTAAATCAGCACATTTCATTACAGTGGCAAGTACTTATACCTCGAAGCGGCTAGTAGAGATTTACATTCGGGAGATCGTTCGTCTTCACAATGTGCCTGTGTCTATAATTTCTGACCGGGGTACGTAGTTTACCTCGCACTTTTGGAGGGCAGTTCAGCGTGAGTTGGGTACACGGTTTGAGTTGAGCACAGCATTCCATCCTCAGACGAACGGGCAATCCGAGCGTACTATTCATATCTTGGAGGACATGCTTCGCGCCTGTGTTATTGGCTTTGGAGGTTTTTGGGATCAGCTCTTGCCTTTAGCGGAGCTTGCCTACAATAATAGCTACCAGTCGATCATTCAGATGGCTCCTTACGAGGCATTATATGGTAGATGGTGCAGATCGCCAGTTGGATGATTTGATCCGCGAGAGGCTCAGTTATTGGGTACAGACTTATTTCAGGAGGCGTTGGACAAGGTCAAGATTATACAGGATCATCTTCGTACAGCTCAGTCCAGGCAAAAGATTTATGACGACCGTAAGGTTCGTGATGTGGCATTCATGGTTGGAGAGAGGGTATTACTTCGGGTATCACCCATTAAGGGTGTTATGAGATTTTGGAAGAAGGGAAAGTTGAGCCGTAGGTATATCGGACAATTTGAGATTCTCGGGAGAGTGAGGGAGGTGGCTTATAGACTTGTGTTGCCTCCAGAGTTATCCTCAGTTCATTCGGTATTCCATGTATCTATGCTCCAGAAATATCATGGTGACCCGCCCCACGTGTTAGATTTCAGTTCTATCCAATTGGACAAGGATTTGACTTATGAGGAGGAGCCAGTAGCCATGTTAGACCGGAAGGTTCGCCAGTTGAGATCAAAGAGTTATCCTTTAGTTCGAGTGCAGTGAAAAGGTCATCCTGTTGAGGCAGCTACTTGGGAGTCCGAGTCGGACATGCAGAGTAGATATCCCCACTTCTTCGCTAGTTCAGGTACTTTTTCTATGTTCGTTCGAGGACGAACGTTTGTTTTAGAGGTGGAGATTGTGATGACCCAAAGGGTCATCTTACGAATTAACAATCCATTTTGGTGCTCATTGGCGCTAAAAAAATTAATTTTAATTTTCTCAAATTGCGTGCGCAGTCCGAGCGTAAATCCAAAAAGCCTTTTTGTGAAAATATGAGAACTTATAATTTTTAGAGTTAAAATTTGATTTTAGTTGACTTTGGTCAACATTTTGAGTAAACTGACCCGGACCCGTGTTCCGACGGTCCCGAGAGGTCTGCAGTAAAATATGGGACTTGGGCGTATGCCCGGAATTGAATTCCGAGGTCCCTAGCTTTAGAAATTAATTTTTGAAGAAACTTGTTATGCTGGATTTTAAAGGAAATAAAGAAATGAATTGATGTTTGAACTCGTTGGTATCGGGCCTATATTTTTGTTCCGGAGCCCGATACAGGTTTGTTATGATATTTAAGTCCAATCTGTGAAATTTTGTGAGAATCGGAGTTCATTTGACGCGATTCATACGTCTATTTGAGAAAATAGTAAGTTTGAAGTGTTCTTGAGAAAATCATGAGTTTTGAGGTTAAATTCATAGTTATAGGTGTTATTTTTGTGATTTGATCACACGATCAAGTCTATATGATTTTTTAGACTTGTGTGCATGTTTGGTTTAGACCCCCGAGGGCTTAGGTGATTTTCGGGTAGGCTTCGGGATGTTTTGAACTTAGAAAATTTTACTGTTTTGATGTTACTGGTGCGCAGTGATTTTGTGCTTCGCGATCGCGAAGAGTAAAATATATGAGTTTCGTTTTGTTCTATGCGAAAGCATAACCTTGGTCGCGAACACGCAGCACGGGGGGGATTACCCTTCGCGAACGCGACCAGGCTATTGCGAACGCGATGAGTTATGGGCCTGGGAAGGGAGCCTCGATTTGTTCTACGCGAACGCGACCATTGGGCCGCCATCGCGATGGTCATCATGTCACAAAGAATCGAGAACGCGAAGGCCATTGGGCCATTTCTCTCTACGATTGCGACAGGCCCATCGCGAACGTGATGAAGGCCTGTCCAGTGACTTAAAAATAGAATTAAAACGGGCAACAACTATTTTTCTCATGTTTTCAAAATAAAAATACCTAGAGGCAATTTTCAACCCACAAGTTCTTCCTCAAAGTGTTGGTAAACGATTCTAAACTATTTTCTTACGATTACCCAATGTTTTCATCACTTTTCAATCAAAAATCAAGGGTTTTCATGGTAGAAATTGGAGATTTACGTAGAATTAGAGAATTTGGTAAAAATAGAATTCTGACCTCGAATTGGGGTCGGATTTCGAAATCAACTATATATTCGGGATCGGGGGTGAATGGGTAAACGAGATTTGGTCCGAACCCCGAGTTTGGACAAAGCGGGCCCGGGGTCGACTTTTAACCTTTTTTTAGAAAACTTAGGAAAACCATAATCTTGCATTAAATTTAGTTCCTTTAGAACTAATTATGATTAGATACGAGTGTGTTGGAGGTGAATTCGAAAGAAAAAGTTGTAATTGAGCAGTGAGTGGCCTGCGAAATCGGCGTAAGTGTTGTGTCTAACCTTAGCTTGAGGGAATAGGTATTGTGTGACTACTTGCTACTTGTTTTGTTGCTAAATCCAATGTATAGGTGAGGTGACGAGTACCTATACGTTGTGGTCAGGTCATACCATGCGAGTGAATGTTAATTCTTGTTATTTTAGTTGTCTTAAAGCCTATCATCTATGATTATAGTTGGTAGTGAAATGTTGGAAGATTAGTATCCGGTTCCACCGAGATGGATAATATTCTGAATATTGAATTGGAATTGAAATGTTAAATGATGATAGAAACTGTAATGAAATACTGACTTTCTTGTGAAATCCCTCATTGTATGTTGTTAATAATTATGTGAATTGTGAGGGATAGAGTAAAGCACGAAGGGTGATGGCATGCATGATTCATTTATATTGTATTGTGAGGAAGAGTGTAAAGCACGAAGGGTGATTCCGTGCATGAATGGATTATATTGTGATGTTGAGTGTAAAGCACGAAAGGTGATGTCGTGCATTCTTATTTATAATATGGTGAGGATGAGAGTAAAAGCACGAAGGGTGATGTCGTGTATCTATTTATTATTTGGTGAGGCTGAGAGTAAAAGAACGATGGGTGATGGCGTGCAAGTTCCCTCTCTATTTTTAATT
This sequence comes from Nicotiana undulata, assembly GCA_005239495.1. Classification (NCBI taxonomy): domain Eukaryota; kingdom Viridiplantae; phylum Streptophyta; class Magnoliopsida; order Solanales; family Solanaceae; genus Nicotiana; species Nicotiana undulata. The sequence continues at coordinate 26,684 of ML275896.1, forward strand.
GCTGAAATTATTGTTGATCAGTGTCTAATTTTGTCTTATTGTTTTCCTCACTCCTGATGTTTTTTCCCCACTACATGTTCCCTTCCCATTATTGGTTATCTTTGAATTCTTCACTTGTTATTATTGCTATTAGCATGATTTTATATGTCCAGGTTCTTATGTGGTGTCTTGTCCTAGTCTCGTCACTACTTCGGCGAGGTTAGATTCGACACTTACCAGTACATGGGGTCGGTTGTACTGATATTGTACTTTGCACTTCTTGTGTAGATCCAGGTTTAGGTACGAGCTGAGTTCGAGCTAGAGCCGGTACTATTCGCACGGAGACACGAGGTAGATCTACTATTCAAAATAGTTATACATTATTTCTTGAGCCAATTACTTGTAGTATTTTTTAGTAGTTCGTGAATTGTGACTCCAAACCCTGGGTAGATAGGTATTAGTATTAGCTTCGAGTTTCGTTTCATTATCTCGCATATTATTCTGGATTCATTTATTGGATAATTTTAGACTTTGTATTATATTTTAATTATTTTAATTGTTGAATCCCCCTAATATTGGTTTGCCTAGCAAGTGTGGTATTAGGCGCCATCACGATCCCGAGAGTTGAAAAATTGGGTCGTGACAATTTGAAACCTTGCACGAATTTGTGCAAGGTTTCTTTGATGATCAGGTTTGTGAGGTTGAGAGAAGAGGAAGAAAAAGAGTAAATGAAGGTGGCAGGGTCAGGAGGCAAATGATTAGGGTATTTGGGGGTAGGGTTGAGCTGTCTCTAAGATTATGAAGAGTGAGAGAGTTATGGGTCATTGGATCATTTGGTCAATGACCCTGATAATTCGAGATTTAATAGAATATGTGGGTCGTTAGATCTTTTGGTTTTGGCGATTGAGATTAAACCCTAAGAGATTAAAGAATAAAAGAAAATGAATATTAAACACGGATCGTTGATGAAATAGATCAACCGTCTAAATTTGTGGTGTTTTCTCTGTGAGTGAAGGAGACTGGTGATGTGGCGTGCTCTGATTGGTTTAAATGGAGTGGCAGGGATTGCTAACTTGGAATGAAAGGGTTGTTTGAACTAGTTCACGCCCGAATTTGGGCTTGGTATTTGGGCTAAAAATAATTTAACTAATAGCCACTGTGTAATTAATTAAGGAATTGCAATTGTAATCTTTTAGTCTTTTAATTTTTTTGAAATTAATGTAAATAAACTTAATCATTCGCAATAAATGTAGTAAAATTATAAATACCAAACATACTACTAATTATGGTAATTAATTATTTATGAAATACTTTGTTTTCCAAACGAAAACATTAGTTTTGAATCTTTAACACAGTAATCTAATTAATCAAAAACCAAGAAGTAATTCGTTAAAATAATTATAAAATCTATGTGGTGTATTTTTAAAAGTTATTTTAATAGCATTAAAATAGTAAGTATACATGAAATTACATAATATTAATACTAGGTAATTAATTTCAAAACTAATACTTAACTAATTTGTAAAAAAATAAATATTTATTGATAGAAAACACTTTTCAAAACATTCATTATAAATTAAAGTACAAGTAAATCAATTTAGAAAAGTATAGTCAAAATTGATCGTCAACCCACACCATGTAGGAAAATGTTAGATTTATCAAGATTTGCCACTAATCTTGCCACCTCACTGAAGTGATTTAGAGCGCCACTAGTCTAGATATAGACCTCATGTCTTCCTTGTAGAATATCATCAAATAATCAGCAAAAATCAAGTGAGTAAGCTTAGTGGCACGAGAATTGGATGGAATTTAAAATGTGGAAGTTCATTCATATTCTTTAAAGTTCTTACCTAAGTCCTTTCTTTCCTTCAACATAACCATGTCCACCACTACTCTTCACTGTAAGTTTAGTAGATGTCACGCAGGTCATTATCAACTGAACAAATGATCCTGAAAATCCAAAACCAAGTTCATGGCAGATTCTCATCATCAGGTTCTTTTGGCTCTGTTGGATATTGGATTCGGGTGTCGGGTCGCTCCATGAAAGCTGGCCCAACCCTTGGGAAAAGAAAGAATTTTAAAAGAGATAGGGTTTGAAATAACCTCTTTAAAGAGAGGTTACTGCATGTTAAAGTGTAGTGGGACTCTTCAAAGAGGTTACTACACGCTTAAGTGTTGTGGGAGAAGTTTTCTCATAACTGTTATCTTCCCTCTTCATATAAACATACGATTTTTTCTATTCTGATATACAACAGAGATAAAAGTAACAGTGTGATCAAAAAACTCTTCCTAATCAACTCAAGTAGATATTTTGTTCGTGAAATTCTAACTTTGTTTCCAAGAAATTCAAAGTTCGACTTGGAGCAATTCTTTTGGTGGTGAGTTCAACAATTATTCCGATGTGTTGACAGTCACGCTAATGTTGTTCTCGCCCCGCGATTATTTTTATTACAATTGTATCAGAGCCATGGTTGAATGATCCAGTTATTCATGTAAATTGTCTTGAAATCGTTGTTTTATAAGTTTAGGTTAGGATTTGTTTTTTGTTGGCAAATTTTTTACAAGTTTCAGAGAAAACTGTTTCTGGTTCTTTGCATTTTGGCCATAACTTGCAAAAGAAAATTTCCTAAAACTTATATAATCGTGTTCTACTCGTTTTGGGCTTTCCGAAAATATATTATATGTGAAAAACATATTAAAAGATTGGCAGTTTTTAACTATTTTTCTGACGAAAAACTGTATCTGTTTTCAGCGTTTTAGAAATAACTTGTTAAAAAATTTTGCCTAAAACTTATATAATCATGTTCTGCTCGTTTTGAAATTTTCGAAAATATATTATATGTGAAAAACAGATTAAAAACGAGTGAGATAGGATTTTTTGAAGATTGGCAGTTTTTGACTATTTTTCTGACAAAAAACTGCTTCTGTTTGCAGTGTTTTAGAAATAACTTGTTAAAACGTTTTGCCTAAAACTTATATAATCATGTTTTACTCGTTTTGGGCTTTCTGAAAATATATTATATGTGAAAAACATATTAAAAACGAGTGAGATATGATTTTACGAAGATTGACAGTTTTTGACTATTTTTCTCACGAAAACTGCTTCTGTTATCAGCGTTTGATAAATAACTTGTTAAACAAATTTACCTAAAACTTATATAATCATGTTCTACTCGATTTGTGCTTTCCGAAAATATATTATATGTGAAAAACGAATTTAAAACGAGTAACATATGATTTTTTGAAGATTGGCAAGTTTTTTACTATTTTTGACAAAAAAACTGCTTCTATTTTCAGCATTTTAGAAATAACTTGTTAACTATTTTTGCCTAAAACTTATATATTCATGACATACTCGTTTTGGGCTTTCCGAAAATATTTTTTATGTGAAAAACGGAATCTCCCAACTTTAAAAACCCTTTTATGATCATTTTTTGTCTTCTATCAGAAATTTGTGGCATACGTTGCCGCATTAAATAGTAACAACCATATTTCATATTCCTTGGTCCTAATTCAGATAAGGTTGAACAGGGACAAGTTCGAATTACTCCAAGTGGGAGTTCTCGAAGTCAAGGAAGGAAACAACGTAGAAGGGTACGTCGTCGCAGAACTTATTTCTATAATGATTCATACTCAGAGCCTGAAGTCATCAGGAATGTCCCAAGGGCGAGTCAAAATGAGTTAAGGGATCGAAGGGCTGAACGAAGGGAAAGAGAAAAGAAATTTAGGGAGTTTAATGAATTTAAAATGGACCTTGATGTTTCTATTCCTAAACATGTACACCTTTTTCAGTTAAAAAGAGTTGAATTGGCTAAATACGCATAAATTACTGATTGGGAAGCATTAGCTATTTTAGCGGATTCTCTTCGAGAGCCTTGGAGTGAATTTTAACTGAGATTTATCATGATATTTGGCTCAGTGCACCTTTTAGCGTGTATGTGCAAGAGTTAGTGTTCGATTGGTACATGTATGTCCTAGCAAACATGTAAACTGTTATTATGTGTTTATCTTAATAAAATTTAAATTATGTTACTTGTCTCACCAGTTACATACATTGTTTATCATTTTATTTTTGTAATGGATTGAGACTTGAAATAAAGTACACACTAAGAAGTGATTTTAATATTAATTAAAATATTTAGATATAGATGATGAATGGAAACGTAGTGACCGTTCGATTCTATACTAAATGGAGAATTAATATTATAATTAATTTACTTGAGTGCGTAATCACATGCATAAATTAATTGAAGTATATATTAATGAGTTGAACTTGTAATATTGTCTCTAATAACAGACATGGCATCGAAAAGTATCATTGCCGACTTGAACAAGGGTGACAAACTGAATGGTGAAAATTACGACATCTGGAGTCGTAAGATGTGGTATGTACTCGAAGAGAAAGTTGCTCTTGAAAGTATTAACCATGCTATGAGTCACCCAGAGGAGGGTAACACTGCCCAACACAGGATGGATCTGGAAACTTACAATATTTGGAATAAGAAAGATTTCACTGCACGTGAAATTATTGTAAGTTCGGTTGCTGAAGATCTCATCCACGAATGTGAGCAATATCCTACTGCTCAAGCCATGTGGGCACATTTAAGAGAGGCATATGGGGGTACTACTGTGACTCGTGTTCGACAACTGACAATCAAGTTTGACACGTACAAAAAGCGTCATGATCACGGTGTCAAGAAACATCTAAGGGTGATGTCAAATATGATTGCTCAACTCAAAAGTGTTTTCCATGTTCTCTCTGATAAGCAGCATGTTCAGGCAATGATTCGGTCTCTTCCCAATAATAATGAACATCTGAAAGTTAATTTCACCCACAATGATAGCATCAAAACTTTTGCCGATGTTTCCCGTCATGTGGAGCTTGAAGATGAGCGGCTTGGTGCTGCTAAAGTTGTACCTAATGTCGTTGTGGCAGAATCAAGTGGTACAAAGAGAACAAGCTTCAAGCGCAAGAGAAACTGAAAAGTCCTAGGGCATTTTGCTCGTGTGCGTCCGAAAAAGGTAGCATTTCAAAATGCATCTTTTAGTGCTATATATGTTTCTAGCACTATTTTACTAACTGAATCTTATCATGTGTGGATTGTAGACTCAGGGTCCACCGACCATGTGAGACGTGATAGAGAAGCATTCATAGAGTTTCGTCGAGTTTCACCTGGATCAAAGCATGTATATGTGGGAAATAATGCAAAGCTTGAAGTCAAAGGGATAGGCACTTGCATAATGGACATGCGTGGTGGCCGATCTTTGATGTTTCATGACGTCCTATATGTTCTAGAGATTCGATGAAACTTAGTCTCTATGTCTTTTCTTCTAGATTTAGATTTCAATTTGAAATTAAGTCGCAGTGATCTTAGAATTACTCAAGACAGTGTTTTTTATGGTTTGGACATCGATATGATGATTTTATTGTGTTAGATTATAATCTTTCTACGTAGAACTATTATGTTGACCGTTGTGTTATGGCATGTTATTCTAGTAACAATTAAGTTGATGTTATTATATGGCATGCAAGATTAGGTCACATAGGGCATGATCGAATGAATAAATTGGCTAAGGAAGGACATCTAGGTTCTTTCTCTAAAATTGAAATGCCAACTTGTGAAAATTGTCTTGCCGGAAAGATTACACGTAAATCATTTGGAAAGGCTAAGAGAGATGATTTTTCATTGCAATTAATCCATTCTGATATTTGTGGTCCAATGAATGTGAGGGCTAGGTCTGGTGCTTTATATTTTATTACGTTCATTGATGATTTCACACGTTTTAGTTATGTCTATTTTATTTCTCATAAATCTGAAGCACTTGAATGCTTTAAGAAATATTTGAATGAAGTTGAGAATCAATTAGACAAAAAGATTAAGACCTTAAGAAACGATAGAGGGCGTGAATATCTATCAAAACAATTTGAAAAATTGTGTAATGAAAAGGGCACCACCAGACAGTTAACTATTCCGTACACACCTCAACAAAATGGTGTAGATGAAAGGAGGAATAGAACACTACTGGACATGATAAGGTCCATGATGGCGCAGGCAAATTTACCTATCTCCTTTTGGCGAGACACATTATTGACTGCAACCTTCATATTGAACAAAGTGCCTCCTAAATCAGTTTCTTCCACTCCTTATGAGCTATGGACAAGTCATAAACCAAACTTAAAGGATTTACAACCTTGAGGTTGTGCTGCATATGTAAAAGATTCTTTTAGCAAGTTTGGTAAATTAGGTCAAAAAGGCAAGAAATATATCTTTATAAGATATTCAGAATACTCCAAAGGGTATGTGTTCATTGGTGAATTAGAGGATGAAAGTGTTACTGAGATTGAATCGTGAGATGTCACATTTTTAAAGGCGAGGTAAATAATGGAGAGCCTCTTTATAAAATGTTGAACTCGGACAGTTATCAAGTGTCTTCTGATACAGTTAATAATCAAATTGATCAAGATCTTATTCTTGATCTGAATGGGAGTGGAAACTCTCAATCTCAAAATCCTTCTGACAAAACTGAATTTCAACTACGAAAGAGTGCCAGGAAAAATATACCCAAACGTACTTATGAAATTGAAGATTATCTTGGTATTTCCCACAAAAATGGATGAGCCAAAGTCTGTGACTGAGGCTTTATCAAGCCCTGGAAAAGATGAGTGGATGAAAGCAATGAAAGAAGAATTAGAGTCCATGAAAACCAACAAAGTCTGGGATCTATTTGACCTTCCGCCTGGGCGTAGAGACATTAGGAACAAATGGGTTCTCAAAGTTAAACGCAAGACGGATGGGTCAATAGAAATATACAAGGCACGATTGGTGGCAAAAGGCTTTACTCAAGAAGCTGGAATAGATTATGAGGAAACATTTTCACCAATTGTGAAGTTTACCTCAATTCGCTTACTTTTGGCTATTGTTGCACGTTTGGATTTAGAATTACATCAAATGGACGTGAAGACAGCTTTTCTCAATGGATAACTAAACGAAGAAATCTACATGGAACAACTTGTGGGCTTCATCGTCAAAGGCCAAGAAAAGAAGGTCTGTAAATTGAAAAGATCTATTTATGGCCTAAACAAATCTTCAAGGGAATGGTATTTGAGATTTCACAAGGAGGTGATTTGATATGATTTCACCATGATCAATGAAGACCATTGCATTTATGTAAAGAAGTCCAATGGGATGTTTGTAATTCTTTCTCTTTATGTGGACGATATTTTATTGGCCGGAAACAATTTGGAGTATTTGAAAACTATCAAGTCATGGCTTTCAAAGTCATTTGACATGAACGATATGGGTGAGGCAGACTATATCCTTGGAGTTAACATCCAAAGAGAAAGTTCCAAAATGTTATTGAGTCTATCTCAAGAAACTTATATAAAGAAAATTTTGGAGCGTTTTTGCATGAATAGTTGCAAATCCATGGATACTCCTATAGCAAAGAGGTGAAACTTTAAGCATTGAAATATGTCCCAAGACTGAAAATGAAAAGGAAGACATGTCTCGAGTTCCATATTCAAGTGTTGTCGGGAGCTTGATGTACGCTATGATGTGTACTCGCCCAGACATTTGTTATGTCGTAGGTCTGGTTAGCAGGTATCAATCCAATCCTGGAAGAGATCATTGGAAAGATGTGAAGAGAATTTTCAGATACCTAAAGGGAACTGCATATTATTCACTATGTTATAGTGGAAATGATTTATACTTAAGATAATATACAGATGTTGATTGTGCTGGTGACTGAAATGATAGAAAATCAACATCCGGTTATGCCTTCTTACTTAATGGTGGTGCTATATCATGGAAAATTAAGAAACAAACATGTACAACCCCTTCAACGATGGAAGCTGAGTTCGTGTCTTGTGCATCTGCAGTACAAGAAGTTATTTGGTTGAAGAGATTCTTTGAGCATCTGGATATTACAAAGAACTCTCAGGATCCCATGACTCTATATTGTGATAGTCAAGCGGCTATTACATATACAAAAGATCCTAAGTATCACAGCAAGACCAAACACATTGACATCATGTATAACTTTGTGAGAGACATGGTAGCAAGTGGAGAGATAAATTTACAATGCATTCCTACGTAAAACATGATAGTCGGTCATTTTACAAAGGCGGTATCTAGAGACTGTCTAAGATACATGTTATGGCTCTAGGTTTGCGAAGGATATGAACATATTTATGTATTGTAAAATAATTTTAGTATTATAATATGCTCATCAAAATTTGACTCTTGAGTTTATGCTTATATCTCGTATGCATGTGATGAATGTTTTGTTGATAAAGTGTGTCGAACAAGTCGCGAGATTGGCTCTCTCACACGAGCAATCGCCTCTTACATTAAAAATCGTGAAGAGATGAGACCTTATATAACCTTGGATAATGCGAGGTTATATTTACTTGTAGAGGTCGGTCTTCACAACTAATCAGACTTACGAATTTCACTATTCGATTATGACTTGTTTTGTAAGCCAGATGCAAATTTCTCTAAGAAGATGGTTTGAGGATTATTGAAGTGAGAAACTCGGGTTAGACATTTGGAGGTGTCTAGACCAAGATTTGTATGGTGTTGAATGATTAAAAGAATAAGACACACGCGACAATATAAGGTGAGAACACCGTAACATGTGTTTCATACCACGTGTGCTATCGACCATGGGATAATGGAAGAATGAATCCCTACTTCTTCATTGTGTGAGATCCCAAAGAAGTTACATAAACTTTTATTGGAATACCCTTTGACCTTTTACTGTTTCTTGAAGTGCCAATCGGTGTTGCTACTTTTGCATGTTAATAATAGCCATGAGTGATTCGGCATTGCAGTGCATGTCTAGGAAGTTTATTTGGAATGGAAAGATTTGAGTAGAAAGGGAAGACAAATAAATAAATAAAAAATTTGTAATTTAACTTGTATTCATAGGTCTACCATTACACTTATCATGAGGGTATCAAATGTAATTATGAATACAAAGTAAACATGAACTCGAGTGCACATCTTTCGAGGATGAGGGATTAAATAACTAGCTACTGGAGTAGCAGGTGATGTCTGGGGTATAGCGAGTAATAAGATCCTCATGATAGTAGTGAATCATTTCCGAATGTGATTGGATTTATCCATATAGCTTTAGAATAACCTTAATAGGTTTTAAACATATTATAGCTCTTGATGACGCAGGTCGCACGAACTACTTGTCTGTATGAATTAAGTGTGTTATTTAATCTTGATATTGGTTTGAGTTACAGCCCATCATAGGCGAAGTGGGAGATGTTGGATATTGGATCTGGGTATCAGGTCGCTCCATGAGGGTTGGCCCGGCCAATTGGAAAAAGAAAGAATTTTAGAAGAGATAGAGTTTGAAATAACCTCTTAAAAGAGAGGTTACTACACGTTTAAGTATAGTGGGACTCTTCAAACAGGTTACTACACATTTAAGTGTAGTGGGAGCAGTTTTCCCATAACTGCTATCTTACCTCTCCATATGAACTTATACGTTTTTCATTTCTGATATACAACAGAGATAAAAGTAAGAGTGGGATCAAAAATCTCTTCCCAATCAACACAAGAATACATTTAGTTTGTGAAGTTCTAACTTTGTTTCCAAGAACTTCAAAGTTCGACTTGGGAAAATTCTTTTGGTGGTGAGTTCAATAATTCTTCCGCTGCATTGACAGGTACGCTAATGTTGTTCTCACCCCGCAATTATTTTTATTACAGATCCACGTTTCATGACAGATTACTCGCGAGTAATTAGTGAATCCTATGTGCTATTTCTGCAATGAGAATATAGATAATATTTTCTTCTCATGCACCTAATGCACAAGCAACAACTTTCTTTTTGACTTTGTCAATTGTTCAAACACTTGGGAGAGCCTCAAGAATAAGGACTTGGCCCTTGGGAGAGCCACATCTTATTAACTAGGAATAGTAGTGGAGTTCTTCCATGTATCCCGCTTGCCACTCACCGGCAGGCAAGCGCAAACAGAGCATTAACATAAATGGGAGCCTCCGAATAGAGGATATCTACAATTTTAACCCAGATGATTCCCCCCCCCCCCCAGGCAATCCAAGAAAGAGGGATACATGAAGGGGTTGCCAAACACTAGTAATACTTTCATTGAACTATTGCTTCGCTGCAGTAATACAAAAACTAGCATAAGAAATTAACTTTCTGCCTCTTGAAGTCAAGTAGAAGTAATAAGGAATATCTTCCTTACAACACTATAATATATATATATATATATATATATATATATATATAACATGACCCGAAATCTAAACCACAGAGCCATGATGGGCCCTAACATCCGCTTGCTAGGCAAGTCAATATTAACCAAACAATTAAGCAATTTAAATATTTAAAAAGCAAAATATTAGGAATTAAATACTGAAACACCCTGAAATGCATATAATAATCCTTAAGTAACGTTGTTTATGCTAATCCCAGAAAGCGGAGTCACAAGTACATGAGCGACTAGAATACTACAAATAAAGTCAAAAATTAAATACAAATGTCCGAAATAAAATAAACAGTAAACAAGATAGGAAGAGGATTTCAGGGACTATGAACGTCGTGCAGCTCTACCTCAAGTCTCTTGGATAGATCAGGTCCGAGAAATCTCCAGTATCTGCCGCTAGGACCAACGCTGAAATTTTCACAAGAAATGTAGAAGTATAGTATGAGTATAACCGAACCTATGTACTCCGTAACTGTCGAGCCTAACCTCGACAAAGTAGTAACGAGACTATGACAAGACACTCACTATAAACATGTATGAGTAATAAAGTGAACACAATAGAACATAGACAAAACAGATAAAATCATAAGAACGGGACCATAAGGGTCATACAGAGGACCCAAGAATAGACAGTTATGAGGTCACCTTGTAACCTTATATCAGAGTACAAAAAACATAACACCTCAATTATAAAAAGTTACAACACATCATTTCATGTTGCGGGGTGCACCCCGATTATATTACCAAAATAATATCTATTGTCGCGAGTAACCCGATCCCAATAATAATTCAATATTTATTGTGGAGAGCAACCCGATTCCCATTTCATTTTATTATTATTCTATTGCGGCGAGCAACCCGATCCCAATATCATTTTATTAACATTCTGTTATGGCACGGAACCATTCCCATATTATTCCATTTAACATTAACAACTCGATATAAAAAATTCCAGAATCACAGCAATAAAAGGGAACTAAAGCATATAAATTACCAAGGAAATGTGACTGCAAACAGAAACAACCAATAACTCAAATTCATAAAGTATTCTCACATAGCAAGACAACACGAACCTCGACAAGTCATTAATGCAAGAACATCCAATGGCTCACACAATCAAATACCACATATAAAGTGCAACAAGTAACAACTAAGGGCAACAAAGCTAGGTAAAGAAATGAAATAGTAAAGACATTCATTTAATACACGTGAGAGAATGTAGTAGGTAAAGCAGATAATAATCAAGGAGTGAATGAATGGAAACATGTAATAAATAGATGACAGGTAACAGTAAAAGTATAATTAACAAGTAAAGACAAGTAGCAGTCTAAACATGTAACAAGATATAACATGGAATAAATGATAACATGATGAATTAATGCTCTACCTCGTATGCTTGAACCTATAACAGTGCATATACACTCGTCACTTTGCATATACACTATTCACACATACAATTCACGTAGCAAATAGACGAAACAAGTCTTAATTCCCTCGTGTTAAAGTTAACCACAACACTTACCTCATGCCGGAACACAATCAACCAAGACTTTTCCTCAACTAACCAAATCTAGTCAAATACTGTTCAAACAATTCAAAAAAACGTTTTAGAAACTACCCATGAATGAAAAAGGTTCAATCATGACCATTATTGAAAAAGTTAACAAATGTCAACCCGGGGCTCACATGGTCGAAATCCTAGATTCGGATCAAATCTCGATTACCCGTTCATCCTCGAGCGCGTATAGGTGATTTTTTTTAAAATTCAACCTCAATTTGATGTCTAAATCTCAATTTTATAAAATTCTACCCAAAACCCACAATTTCTACTTTGGGATTCATAAATTTGATGATAAAACTCATGGAAAAGTAATTAAAATTGATCGAAAATGAGTTAAAGTTTCTTACCAATGAATATGGGGAGAAAATGCTCTTCCAAAATTTCATCTATGGAGTCTAGAGTTGAAAATGGTGTAAAATGAGCTAAGTCCTGACTTTCCTGTCTTTTACCCAGCTGCAAATGTTGTAATTGCGAACTCTTGTTCGCAATTGCAGTGTCCACTGATGTTCGGCCAAAATGCTATACTTATAGTACATTAGTCGCCCTATATTTTGTTGGTTTAGTGATTAATTGTGCGACATTTGAGCTAAATTATGTTATTTTATGTTTAGTAGCATCGGAAGAAAGAGTCGAATGAAAGTTGCACAAAAAGAGGACAAAAATGCAAGAAAATAGCACAAAAGCATCAAGTACCCAAATCGTGCTACAGACCAAGTAAATCCAGCTATATAGCGTGCTTGACAGCGCTACAGGCCAGGCTGAGCCAGCTCTGTAGCCTGGCTGACCGCGTTATACGCTCCACTTCATGAGGTCTATAACCCGATAATTACAAGTTGCGGGTTAAAAGACTCCAACACAGATTTTGACTGAGGGATTTCGGCCCTAACATATAAATACTCCCCCACACGAGTTGGGGGGAACACTATATGGAGAAGAAAAAGGCTATTGAGCACGGTAGAGCAAAAATCAAACGAGTTTTTCCTCCGTTTATCTCTGTACTTTGTAGTTTAATGTCTTTGAGCATCACGATTATTGTTGATACATTTATGATTAGCTAAACATTCTAATCTAGGGTTTGATGGAACCTATTGGAGGATAATTTTCTACTATATTTAATATAGATTTGCCTTTGATTTTTTTCTACTTGTTCAACTAGGTTTACATTGTGGTTAATTGGAGAGCTCTCAATCGACTGTGCCTATTTAGTGTGTATTGCTTGGAAAAGAATACATATTTAGGTAGTTGTTGAAAAACATCACATCTAACGTATATGAGGAATCAATACGGAGGTTTTAAGGGTGGGAATAGGAATAACGAAACATTCGTGAAATCCTAGTGAGCGGTGAGTTAGAGTCGACTAGCGTAGTTCAGAAGAATATGTCTAAATTGTGGTAGTTACTCGGAAGATAATTACGACACCCAAAGTACTCACGATCGGTAGAGAATACTTAGGCGAATTTATAGGAAACATAGCGGGGAGGATTCTGATAATAGGGAAAATCATAAATCTAGACTTTTCCAAATCATGTCCACAACATTTCCTCTGTAAGTTATAAATTGCTGCATTTTAATTACTTTTCTCTTAGTTAGTAAATATTCAAATCGTTATTTAATATTTCTGAAGGTTGATTACTTGAACTCGTGCGAATCTAGTGGTTGTAATTAGTAGGTTAATTTCATGTGGGATTCGACCCCGGACTGTAAACCGGATTATATTTGCAACGACGGCTAGACCTCTTGGGAAACATAGTTAGGCGTGATCAAATTTTGGCTCCACTGCGGGGAATTAAAAGTGTTATTAATTACGACTAAAAGAATTGTTAGAATTTGTAGTTAAGTCAGGTTTCTCGACTTTAAATTCATTTTATTGAAATTCTAACGTTTGTAGTCTTGTGTGTTACATGTGCATGACTAGAAACTCCTCAATGACTGGTGAATTGTACGAAGCATTACCGGACCCTACGAAAGCTTACAAGGCACTAAATCGAGCAAACAAGAAAGAAAAACGGCAACATAACTCAACAAAACGAATCGAACAAGACATGAGTGACGTAATAGACAACCCAAACAACAGAAAAAATGTGAATGACCCAAACAATCAGGGTGGGGCACCTCTTGTGCCAAAAGCAGCCTTGTATGATTTGGCACAACCCACTGCTGAAAACCTGGCAACCGCAATTGGATTCCCTCATATACAATCGGAATCATTTCAAAGTACAAACAACATGCTACATTTGTTGCAGAACAAGGGACTGTTCTTGGGGTCTTACATTGAAGATCCACAACAACATCTGAAAAATATCATATCGATTTCACGCAAAGGCAACCGAATGTGACATTGGAAGCAATCAGGCTGTTATTATTTCCATTCTTAGAGACTGGAGAAGCTCAGACTTGGCTTAATACACTCCTCATGAACTCCATCACCACTTGGGAGGAATTAGTTAAGCAGTTTATGAACAAATTCTACCCACCCAATAAGACTGCCAAGCAAGTTGATGAAATATTGAGCTTCATGCATAAACCAGCTGAAACACTACAATAAACGTGGGAGAGAATCAAGGGGATGCTGGTCAAGTGTCCACACCATGGCATTCCTGATCAGATGTTGGGGCAAAGGTTACACATGAGATTGGCAGATAGCTTGAATGCCAATGTTGATGCTTCAGCAGGTGGAGAATGTTTTCGAACATCATTCAGAGAATGTAAGGTCTTACTTGATAAATGGCTCAAAACTCAGGATGGATGACAAGAGACTCTGTAATCACTCTTGTAGTTCACTTAGTAGCTCTAGACCCAAACAACTCTATGGCTGAGAATATGGCTACAGAGATGACACAATTAACTAACCTAACCAAAAAGATTGATGAGTCAATACAGAAGTAGGTGCACATAGTGGACACGACTATTGAAGGATTATGCACACCATGCATCAATCAGCCATATGTATGCTCGTGGAGTGGTGAGAGTGAAAATCAGAACTACCAAGAGAATATGAACTATGCGGGCAAGTATGGAGGCCAAAGACAAGGTGGTCGGACTTGGGGGCAGTAGAATCAACAATATAGGCCAGCACAACAGCAGTACAATTATAATAATAATCCTAGAGTTGCACGACCATAAGGTTAGGTTGTGTCTTATCAAAGGCAACAAGGGTACAATCAGAAACTAGCTTATCAACAACCTCAACAGCAACAAATAGTGTGACAAGATGATGGGTTGTCTGAAATAAAAGGAGGTTGCAATAAATCATTGGGTCTAGCGGGAAAATGGAAGAAAAGGTCCACTAGATGCAAGAAAAGGTAGTATCACATGACTCAGCTATCAAGGGAATTGAGATTCAACTAGGGCAAATATCCATGGCCCTTAACAATCGTCCTCAAAGGACATTACCTGTGGACACTCATGTTAACCCCAAAGAGCGGGGCCCAAAGTAGCTGATGGCTATGAGTCTGAAAAATGATAGAGTTCTTGATTTAGAGAAAGAAATTGCTCACGAAAGCTGACCAACTGAGATACTCGTCCCAGTATCGATTGAGGTAGATGATTCAACTAAACTAACAAAAAGTAAGAATACAGCCATCCCAAGAGGAAATAAACAAGGAAAAAGAGGTTGCAAAGGAGGCTGAGGAAGTGCAAGATAATGCACTAGAAAAAGTTCCTGAGCAGGAACAAACTCAAGTCCCAAAAAAAGTGACCGCCAGCACCCTTCCCATAGAGGTTGGCCAAATGTCATAAAGATGAGTAGTATAAGAAATTCATGGAGATGTTGAAGCAGATCCAGGTGAACATTCCACTAATTTATGCCTTGAGGGAGATGCCTGGTTATGCAAAAATGATGAAGGACTTGATGTCTCGCAAGTTCGACTTTCAAGACTTGGCAATTGTTACACTAACTCACACATGTAGTGTTATCGTGACGAGACCCATAGCTGAAAAACTATCCGACCTAGGGAGTTTCACAATCCCATGCACAATAGGAAACTATGGTTTTGCTAAAGCATTGTGTGATTTGGGGGCGAGCATAAACTTGATGCCCTTGTCTATCTATAAAAGGCTAGGCATTGGAAGAGAAATACCCACATCCATTTTACTACAGCTAGCCGACCGAACGGTGAATAGGCCATCGGGTATACTTCGTGATGTACTTGTGTAGGTTGGAAAGTTTGTGTTTTTGGAAGATTATTTCATTCTGGACTGCCAGTTTGGCGAGGAGATTCTCATAATTTAAGGAAGTTTGTTCTTGTCCACTGGAAGAGCTCTGATCGATTGTGAAACTGGGGAGATAAAGATGAGACTAAACGATGAAGAGATAACGTTCAATGTGCAGAAGTCTATGCGAAGACCCTGTGATTTTTCTAATTTCTCTCTGATTGAAGTTGTGGAAGTGATTTTGGAGGAGGAAGAGAAGGCACTGAACGCAAAAGACCCCCTAGCAGCCTGCCTGATGAACCTAGAAAAGGTGGATGGTGAGGACTTGGCGGAGTGGGTTTTGGCCCTTGAAGGCCAAGGGTAATGGAAAAGAGATCTTGAATTCGATCCTTTACACTACAAAGAAAGAAAGACCCCTCCAGCTAAGCCATCAATCGAAGAGCCACATAGTTGGAGCAAAGACCATTGTCGTCCCACCTCAGGTATGCTTTCTTGGGACCTAGTTCGATATTGCCTGTTATTATCTCATATGGGTTTTTATATGTGCAGGTAGAACAAATTATGCATGTTTTGAAGGAGTGCAAGACTGCAATTGGGTGAACCATTGGAGACATAAAGGGTATCAGCCCAACATTTTGTATGCATAAGATTCTACTTGAAGTGTAACGACCCGACCGGTTGTTTTGAGAATTTAAACTCTGTTTGGGGGTGTGAGGTCATAAGAAGCCTCACCTTGTGTATATCGACCTGTGTGCGTGGTTAGATTCAGTTACCGGATAATCCGAAGTCGAATTGGGAGAAAAATTTCAGTTTTAGAAGCTTAATGATGAAAGTTGACCGGAGGTTTGACTTTTGTGTAAACGGCCTCGGAATGAGTTTTGGTTAATTCCAACAGCTTTGTATGATGATTTTGGACTTAGGCGTGCATCTGGAATTTGTTTTGGAGGTCCGTAGAGTGATTTGAGGTAATTTGGCGAAAACTAGAATTTCGGCGTTTCCGACCGATAGATGAAATTTTGATATCAATCTCGGAATGGAATTCCGAGAGTGGATGTAGGTTCGTAGTGTTAATTGTGACTTGAATGCAAAATTTCACGTCATTCCGGGTTGATTTGATAGGTTTCGGCGCGAGTCTTGATAATTGAAGTTTTGAAAAATTCCTAAGTTTGATTTTTAGTTTGATTCGTCGTTTTAGTGTTATTTTATGTGTTTGAAACCTCGAGCGAGTCTGTGTTAGGTTATATGACTTGTGTGTGTGGTTGGATGGGGTCCGGGGGACCCCGGGTGTGTTTCGGATAGGCTTCGGGTCAAATTTCCTTATTTTTCTACTGCTAAACCTGCCTTCTGGTGTCCTTCTATGCGATCGCAGAGGAATAGTCGCGATCGCATAGCGTCTCCTTGAGCAGCCCAGAATTTCCTTCTACGCAATCGCATTGTCATGTTCGCGATCGCGGAGGCCTGTTTCCTTCCCCTTTGTGATCGCATGCTATCAACCGTGATCGCGTAGTATTGTTTGGACCCGCCCTATTTTCCTTCACTGCGATCGCACAGGTACATTCGCGATCGCAGAAGTCTATTGTTTCCCCTTCTCCACGTTCTCTTTCGCACAGCCGCGAACGCATAGTGCAAACGAGTCAGCAGCAAATTCCCTTATACGCGATCGCAGTATTTACCTCGCGATCGCATAGAACGTTTTGGTCAGTTTTTCCCTTTCCTCTTCGCGATCGCAAGCCATATTCTGCGATCGCGATTCTTTACACGTATGGGCAGAACATAAGTTACCAAAAATCGGGGTTTCACCATTTTTGACATATTTTGACTTCTAGAACTCGGTTTTAGGCGATTCTGTGAGGGTTTTTCACACAAATCGAACGGGTAAGTGTTCTTCCACTATAATTAATTATATTTCATGAATTAGTTCTTGTTTTTACCATTTAATTTGTGTTTTGGGATGAGGGAATTGTGGGTTTTGAAAGAAAACTTCTAAGAGGAAATTTCATGATTTGAAAGACAAAATGACATCGGAATTTGATAAATTTAGTATGGGTGAACTCGTATCGAAATTTGTAAAATTTGTCGGGTTCCGCGGTGCGGGCCCGGGAGAAGACTTTTGGGTTGATTTTCATAAATTAGTAAAGATATAAACTTTATTATTCGGAATCATTTCTTATACGTGTTATGTGTATTTTGAAGTTGTTTTAGTTGATTTTGAGCCGTCCGGAGGTCTTTCCACCCGAGAAGTTCACTTTTGAGTATTCGGTGGTCGTCTTTGAGGTAAGTATCTTGCCTAACCTTGTGTGGGGGAACTACCCCTAGGTTTGAGTCTTCTTTATTGATTGTGGTCCGTGTATGCGAGGTGACGAGTGCGTACTCGGGCCTATTTTCTAATAGATTGTCCTTTTAGGATTTGTAGGTCCTTATGCTACCTATGAATGAGTTTTCATTGTTACATTTGAATCCTTGGTGGTTAATTTCATCCCTTTCTGCTTAAATTGGAATTACTTGCTTTTGGATTCCTTTTGTTGACTATTCGATCTTACTTGATTTAGCTGAGTATTTTACCTTCTTTATTAGTATGCTATATTTACTTCATAAAGTGCCTAATTGACTAGAATTGGTATTACTTGCCCTATAATTATTTAGCAGTAATTGGAATATCTTTACGTTGATGTCAAGCATGCCCGTGAGTCGTATATTGTGATTTATATGATTTTTCCTTAAGTGCTACTTAGGTTTAGTTAGATAATTTTTCATGTTGATGGTATTTCCTTGGTGTTGCCTATCACTGAGCATGTTCAAGCTGAGTTTATTCTGTGAAGCTAATTGTCTAGGTGAGATTGGTTATAGATGCTTCCCTTGCCGGGATGATTTGGTTTCTTTGGTTGTGAACTTGAATTTATAGAATCGTTGCTATATTTGCCTTGTTTTCCCCTCGTTATGCTGCTTCTCCTTGTGCTTGGAATTCCTTTCAGTGGCTACTTCTTATGAGTGAATTTTTACCATTCTTGTGATTCAAGTCTTTCTATTGATTTGATCATCGCACCTTGCATTCTGTCTTTGTTGCTTTCGCGCCTGTTATGGCACTATATGTTGTTTCTGTTGCATTCTGGTTGTTTTCCTCAGTGGCTGCATTGCATATTTAAATTGGGACTACGGACTGAGATCCGGGAGCTTTCCCCCCGTACTGCATCGCATATTTAAATTGGGACTACGAACTGAGATCTGGGAGCTTTCCCCCTGTACTGCATCGCATATTTAAATTGGGACTACGGACGAGATTCCGGGAGATTTCCCCCTGTACTGCATTGCATGACAAATTTGAGTTACAGACTGAGCTTCGGTGATTTTATCATTGAGGAGATTTGGATCGAAAGATATACATACATATATATATATATATATATTGAAATGTATAGCTGAAAAGCAATTATCTCCAGGAAAAGTTATGTCTGAAGGACTTCTATTTCAAAAGTATATTTGAAAAGTATTTGTCTTGCAGCAAAATGATATTTGAAAGAGCAGTATTTGAGAAAGTTTATTTGAACACCCCGTGTTTTGAAAGGACTATGCTTTAAAGATTCCTCTTTATAAAAATATATAAATATATATTCAGAGAAAGTATGTTTCAAAGAAGAAATTTCTCTATTCCGAAATGATTATATCTTTAAAGCTTTCCAAATAAACTCACGATTTAAAGGTTTTCACTCGAAGGTTTGACCAGTTTTATTGAGTTTATTGGCTAAGGCCTGATGTGAATAAATTGATGCAGTGCTGAGTTGCTAGTGTTCTATTGGGTTGTGATTCCCGACAATTGGCTTGTATTCTTTCCATTCTCTTTGCGTATTTCTATTATATTGTTCGTTGATCGTAATCGCTGAATTTTCTTCCGTATTATTCTATCGTACCGTTAATTATAGCGAAAAATCTTTAAATAGATATTATGTTTCGGTCATTTTTACATTTATGTCTTTTCACTTATTAGACCAGTGGTGTCTTGACTAGTCCTTGTCACTACTTCACCGAGTTTAGTCTTGATACTTACTGGGCACCGCTGTGGTGTGCTCATACTACACTTCTGCGCATTTTTGTGTGCAGATCCAAATAATTGTTGTTATTAGCTGTGTGGATCGTTGATGAGGAGACTCAAGGTAAACTTGCTGCTGCGTTCACAGGCTTCGGGGTCACCTTCCTGTTTATGTCAACTGTACTTATTATTTCTAGACAGTTGTATTTAGATTCGGTAGAAAGATTTCGTAGAGCTTATGACTTGTATTTATCGGGTTTTGGGGGGAAATGTAAACTTGGTCAAGATTTCTATTATCGAGATTGTTAAAGTTCTTTTATTATTGTTATTGTGGTTAAATGTTAGGCTTACCTAGTCCCTAAGGCTAGGTGCCATCACGGTACCTAACGGAGGGAGATTTTGGTCGGGACATGAAGATGGGCACAAACCTTACATAGAACATCAAAGAAGCTGAACCCAACATGAAAGAAGTGGTGAAGAAAGAAGTGGTCAAGTGGTTAGATACGGGAATCATCTTCCCTATCTCTGACAGCAACTGGGTCATCCTAGTTCAGTGTGTGCCAAAGAAGGGTGGAATGATTGTAGTGCAAACTGAAAACAACAAGTTGATCTCAACAAGAATAGTCACAGGTTGGTGAATCTGTATGGATTATAGAAGATTAAACAAGGACACCCAAAAAGCCCATTTTTCGTTGCCATTCATTGATCTGATGCTAGATAGATTGGTGAGGAGGTCCCAGATCTCTATTGCCCTCGGGGTATAACCAGATCTCTATTGTCCTAGAGGATAAAGAGAAAATTGTGTTCACATGTCCGTATGGTATCTATGCCTTTCATAGAATGTTGTTTGGCCTATGCAACGCACCCGCCACATTCCAGATGTGTATGATGGCCATCTTCACAGATATGGTAGAGGAAATAATGGAGATTTTCATGGATGACTTCTCAGTGGTGGGTAACCCATTCAATGATTGCCTTATGAACTTGAAAAGAGTATTGAAGAGGTGTATGGAGACTAATCCGGTACTGAACATGGAAAAGTGTCATTCATGGTACATGAAGGTATAGTCTTCGGACACCCAATGTCAAGTAAGGGCATTAAGGTGGACCTTGCTAAGGTTGATATAGAAGTTTCCTCCACCCACTTCCGTCAAGGCCATAAGAAGTTTCCTTGGTCATGTCGGTTTCAACATGCGGTTTATAAAAGATATTTCCAAAACTGCTAACCATTTGTGTAAATTGCTTGAAAACGATCACCCCTTTGTGTTTTCTGATGACTTCAGGGTAGCTTTTGAGGAGTTGAAGAAGAGACTGGTGACTGCATCAATCATAGTGGCACCCGACTGGGGACAACCTTTTGAGCTGATGTGTGATGCAAGTGACTATGTTATGGGAGTAGTTCTTGGGAAGAGAAAAGATAAAGGCGTGCATCCAATGTACTACGCAAGTAGAACCTTGAGTGGTGCCCAACTTAATTACATAGTGAAAGAGAACGAGATGCTAGCAGTGGTGTTCGAATTTGACAAATTCAGGTCATACCTGATAGGCTCAAAGGTAATTGTGTATATAGACCATGCTGCTCCCGGGTACCTAAATGAGAAGAAGGAGTCAAAGTCGCGCCTAATTTGATGGGTGCTACTGCTGCATGAGTTTGACTTGGAAATCTGTGACTGAAAGGGAACGAAAAACCAAGTTGTTGATCATTTGTCCAAGCTTGAAGGAGGTGAAAAGAGGGTTGAGGTGGAAGAGATCGTGGAGACTTTCCCAGATGAACAACTTTTAGCCACTAGCCTTGAGGTAGCACCATGGTATGCAGATATTGCAAACTACTTGGAGAGCGGTATTGTTCCTATGACTTGTCCTCGGTGCGGAAGAAAAAGCTCTTTCGTGATTGTCGCATGTATTTTTAGGATGGACCATATTTGTTCAGGATTTGTATTAATCACATGATCCAAAGATGTATTCCTGAGATAGGCCAAGCTTCTGTTTTGCAGGCATGTCATGCTTCGCCCTATGGAGGCCATTTTGGAGGAGTAAGGACAGCTGCTACAGTGCTGGAGTCGGGATTTTATTGGATGACGTTGTTTAAACGTGCGCACTTTTGGGTAAAAGGTTGTGATGAGTTCCAAATGACGGGGAATATTTCTCGTTGACATGAGATGCCCATGTACCCAATTCAAGAGGTGGAAGTATTTGATGTATAGGGAATCAATTTTATGGGACCATTTGTCAGCTCATATGGCAACAAGTACATATTAGTATCTCTAGACTATGTCTCAAAATGGGTAGATGTCTTGGCATTGCCAACAAATGATGCAAAGGGTGTCATTGGTTTTCTAAGAAAAATATCTTCACCCGATTTGGTACTCCAAGAGAGCAGGCTTGGAGTGGTTGACTGGGTTATTTAATGTTATTTTTAGGACAAAGAGGGTGCCTGATGAGTGGCGGTGGAGTACAATGGTTCTGGTGTACAAGAACGAAGGGGATATCCATAATTGTAACAACTATAGGGGTATCAAGTTACTAAGTCATACCATGAAAGTATGGGAGAGGGTGGTGGAAGGGAGGATAAAGAGGGAGGTGTCTATATCAAAAAACCAGTTCGGGTTCATGCCGGGTCATTCTACTATAGAAGCTATCCACCTTATCAAGAGGTTGGTGGAAATATATAGGGATAGGAAGAGGGATTTGCATATGGTGTTTATTGACCTAGAGAAGGCATATGACAAGGTCCCTAGGGACGTCCTTTGGAGGTGTCTGGAGGTGAAAGGTGTGACAGTGGCTTACATTAGGGCGATAAAGGATATGTATGACAGAGCTATGACTCGTTAGGACTGTGGGAGGTGACTCAGAGCCTTTTCTGGTGGTTATGAGGTTACACCAAGAATCTGCGCTCAGCCCGTTCTTATTTGCTCTGGCGATAGACGCTCTAACACACCATATCCAAGGAGAGGTGCCATGGTGTATGTTGTTCGCTGATGATATAGTTCTGATTGATGAGACGCGAGGCGGCGTTAATGGGTGACTGGAGGTATGGGGATAGGCCTTGGAGTCTAAAGGTTTCAAGTTGTATAGGACTAAGACAGAATATGTGGAATGTAAGTTCAGCGATGTGATGGGGGAAGCGGATGTGGAAGTCAGGCTTGACTCACAAGTCATTCTCAAGAGAGAAAGTTTTAAGTACTTAGGGTTAATTATCCATGGAGATCAACGGGGATCGCACCGTATTGGGGTAGGGTGGATGAAATGGAGGTTAGCGTCTGAAGTCCTGTGTGACAAGAATGTGCCACCGAAACTCAAAGGTAAGTTCTATAGAGCGGTGGTTAGATCGGCCATGTTGTATGGAGCTGAGTGTTGGCCAATCAAGAATTCACATATCCAGAAGATGAGAGTAGCAGAAATGATTATGTTGAGGTGGATGTGTGGGCACACTAGGCTGGATAAGATTTTGAATGAAGATATTCGAGAGAGGGTGGGCGCGGATCCCGTGGACGACAAGATGCGGGAAGCACGACTTAGAGGGTTCGGACACGTGCAGAGGAGAATCCTAGATGCACCGATTAAGAGGTGTGAGCAGTTGACTTTGGTAGGTACGAGAAGAGGCAGAGGGAGGCCTAAGAATTATTTGGACAAGGTGATGAGGCAGGACATAGAGAGGCTTCAGATTTCCGAGGACATGGCTCTTGATAGGAACATGTGGAGGTCGAGAATTAGGGTAGTAGGATAGGGGATAGTCGAAAGTCTTCCCTCTTTGTACCGGGTAGTATGATAGAGTTTCGTGTAGGTGTGTTAGCGGTCTATGTTGTGTTCACATTGTTGTTTTGCTTAGTTTTGTGTTATTGTCCTTCCACTTCTTCGTTGTTGTTATTTTATTTCTGGCATCTTTTGTTGTTACATGCCTTTTCTCTTGTTTTTTATGTTATTATTCTCTCTCCTGTTGAGCCGAGAGTCTCCTGAAAATATCCTCTCTACCCTTTTCGGGGTAGGGGTAAGGTCTGCGTACACTCTACTCTCCCCAGACCCCACTAGTGGGATTTCACTGGGTATGTTGTTGTTGTTGTTGTTGTTGTTGTTGTTGATTTGGTACACCAAGAGCGATCATCAGTGATGGAGACATCCATTTCTGCAACCGATCCTTTGCCAAGTTGTTGGAGAAATATGGCATTCACCATAAGATTGGCACTTCGTATCACCCACAAACAAGTGGGCAAGTGGAGGTGTCAGAGAAATCAAAAGTATTTTGACCAAAACAGTAAATACTACTCGGACTGATTGGGCGAAAACAATTGGATGATGCGCTATGGGCCTATCGATCTGCATTCAAAACTCTGATTGGTATATCACCGTACAAATTTGTGTTTCGAAAGGCATCTCACTTACCGGTGGAGTTAGAGCATAGAGCTTTTTGGGCGTTAAGGCAATGAAATCTTGACTTGGAGACCGCTGGAACGAGTGGAGTCATAGAGTTGCATGAACTTGATGAGTTATGTTACCATGTTTTTTAGAGTACAAGGCTATATAAGGAAATAATGAAGATGATGCATGAAGAAAATATTCTTGAGCGAAATTTTAAGCCTGGAGATGTAGTATTGATATACGATTCGAGATTGAAGTCGTTTCTGGGAAAGTTGAAGTCAACATGGTTAGGACCATTCCGTGTGGTAGATATGCATCCCGCCAGAGCCGTAGAAAATGCATCAGAAGATGGCTCTCGCAAGTTTAGAGTCATTGGGAAAAGGTTGAAACATTACTTTGGCATGGATAAGGAAAAGGTTGTATCGGTGATTCATTTGAAGGAGCCTCAAATGTTGAGTGAACCTTAAGTTTGATTGCTTGTGTTGTGCCGCGTGTTAAATCAGGCGCTCTGTGGGAGGCAACCTATTGTAATGTTGTATGTGTCATGCCATGACCTTAACTAAGGCGCTCATTAGGAGGCAACCCAATTCGTAGTTTATTTTAGCTTAACTAAAATTTTCTTTTTGCTTTTAGGCACTAAAATATTTTAGTTAAGTCTCGATGTTTGAACAGGTACCGGAGCACTTGGTAGGTCATAGAGCTTGGAGTCTTTCACAACACTTAATGAAAATCACATGAGTACGCTCCAGACCTTGTTGTCTACCTCGTGCCACAAAGCCTAAAGAACAACGGACCTGGCAGCAGACCTCGCGTCGCCCAGCTCCTGGCACGCAAGTCCATGTTATGTCTCTTGTGTTGCCATATATCCTCCTTACTACACACCTCTCACTACATAGCATCTAGCGCACCTGACCTCGCTACAGAACTATCGTTGCACACTTTGTAGCACGCTTTATCTCGCGATGAGACTGGCGTCGTGCGACCTACGGCTCGCTTGAGCTCCCTGCATGCCTCGCGTCTCCAGTATTGTCACTAGGCCTGGTAAGTTGTTAAAAAATTCTATTTTAATCCCCAACGGTTTAAAACACCAGGTACACACACAACTTAATTAAAACACAATAGTGCAATCCATAATCCCCCATCTCACAAAACACCCTATTGTCCCTCCATTTCCCCTACCTTTCACACACAAACTCCATTGAATCCATTCATTCACACACTAGCAACATCAATTGAACAAAAATCGCCCCTCCTAAGCATCTAAGGTATGGTTTCTAACTCGTTTTTTTGCAAAATTTCGATTTGAGTAAAGTAATGAAATCGGATAACTTTTGGATATGTTCTTTAGAGTAACAATGTGCTTGTTTTTCCTAACCCCATAAACCCATAGGAATGGTATTGTTGTTGTGTACACAAGTGGTAGAACAAAATTCCCAAGACGATTTGGGAGAGTGAGTCAATCCCTCATTCCTATAAGCACTTCCATGGAACTAGTGCACGCTACGTGTTTGTCAAAATGCCTCAAAGGCATTCGTTGTCCCCATTGGAGCCCGAGTCTCCGGGCTTGTAATAATTATGTTATGTCGCCTTGCACCACTTGAATTTTTAAGTGTGGGGTGGCTCACCAGTAGCTATATGCTTCGCACGTGTAGTAAACATCAATGTGCCATTGCTTGATTCTCATGCACAAATAAAGAGGTGAAGTCTAAGTAGCCTCAAAATTGTTGAACATCATGTGATGAACTCTTAAGTGTAGGGTCGCAAGATCATGTTTTGAAGTGATTCAATGCTTCTAAGGCGGATTAGTTCCTACTTTTGTAAGTACGAATATGCCTTCCAAGAAGGACAACGGTAAAGGAAAGGGAAAAGCCACTGCTCCCACCAAAGCCAAGTCTTCCTCCGCACCTCCACTGAAAAAGAGGAAAGGAGGGGAGGCCACTTCAAGTCAGGTAGGAGTTTCAAGCGCTTGCAGCTATAGCAGCCTCACGCCCACAGCCTGTGGGATAGAGAGAATTTGGACTTAAGGGTATACCCCCATCTGCCTAGGACTAGTACAAGCTTTGTCGTCCGAGATATATACACTCTGAGTCGGTTATTCATGAGCGTCGTCTAAAATCTAAGTATCCATCAATGGAAAGGTATTCGTGATCTTGGATTGAGATACGTGTTTGGAAACACGGGGATATCAATGTAAACCTTGTCCGTGAGTTTTACGCCGGTTATGATCCGAAAGATCCTGAGCAGCTAGTACCTATTGAGCTATATGCAATTACTTGGGAGCTCCCGATGTTCCCCAGGAGCCCCTGTATAACTTCATTGCCCATTCAACATATTCGGCACTGAGACACACTCTTGTCAATTATGTGTCTGCTTGGGTCCCTGACAAGAAGACCCAATGTCATAGGAAATTTCCAAAGAGAAAAATGCAGCCAGAAGATCAGGTGTGGTTGAAATTGAACAACACGCGGTTACTACCTGATCACGCCTCACCCACATTACTATATAAGTAGGAAGGAAAGGATCGTGTAGCTTTTACCCGAATGGTTGGGATCGAATCCACAGGGAGTCTATAATGGGAGTGAGTGTCTAAGTAATCTAGAAGGGTCAAGTGTTTCTAATTGCACTTCTAAACATTTGCTTGGTTTGAACTATGCTAAGTATATTCTGTTGATTGTATGCTAATTAATGGATATATTGTTTTTGGTGTTGTTTTCTGATGATGATAGAGGCACTAGGGTCGTGACCTTTGCCTAGGTGGATACATAACGGATTTCAATTCTAAGGTCGGGACATTGATTAGGGATACAGCTATAACCAATGCACGAACATACCCACTATATACCTCTCGGTAGTTTGAGTGGCTTTGCCTTAATTACCTCTCTCGAGGCCAATTGGGTGTCAATTAATCAAGCAATTGAGGTTTAGGTATGGTATTACTCTCTCGAGGTTTAACCCGTTAATTAGGGCTCAAGTAGGGTTTTATCATTTCTGGGTTTAACCCAATTGATTGGGACTACCAATCTCTTAATAATGCCCTAATTCCCTATTAGGCTAATTTTCTAGACTCAAGTCCTCTTTCTCAAGAAGGACCCAAGTCATGGAAAGGCTAATTAGTGTTTTCAACCACTAATTATGGCAATAAGAACCCTAAATTAGCCTAAATAGCCAATTCACATTAATTTCCCAACCTTAATTTCAAAAACCCATTATATACCCGCATTAGGGTTGAGCCACAACCCTAGTTAATGGGTCTAGATACTCATAATCAAAGATAGAAGCAATGATAGAGAAGAAAGAGAACCCATTAATTGATTCTTAACAAAGATATTGAAGATTCAATGTTAAAAATACAATACTAAAGCTAAAAAGGATGAAAACCCAAAAGTATTCACGTCCTCTCTACTTCAGAAATTACAAGATATCTAAAGAAATTACAAAATAAGCTATTTATAGTCTGCCAAAATTTCTGACAAAAATGCCCCTGCGGGGCCACCGCGGACCGCGAAAATACGACCGCGGTCCGCGATAGACAACTAGGTGCTTAACCACTGGGCTTCTGAAAATGCTCGACCGCGGACCGCGAAACATGGACCGCTGTCGTGGTGAGCTGTGCCTTGAAAAACCCTCTCTGAAGCTTGGATCCGCGGACCGCGAAATAAGGACCACGGCCGTGGTGAGCTGACCCTTAAAATCCACCTCTCTGAATCTTTGAACCGCGGACCGCGGGTGAGATAACCCTTAAAATCCACCTCTCTGAATCATGCCACTGTGGACCGCGAAACAATGACCGCGGCCGCGGTGGTTCTTTACTTGGTCAGTTTTGGTGTCCTTGGTACTTGTGTCGGATTCACTCCTGTTTTGAGCCTATTCTTGACTGAATGTCATCATTTCTGGTTCAATCCTGAATCAATCACAACATATAAGTTTTCGGGGCTACTTTGTATATAATTATAACCAAAACATCAGGTCTAGAAGAACGGAAAACAAGGCAAAAAATTCAAGTTATCACTACCATGCAACCATGAGAATCTGATTAGCCGTGAAAGGGTCTGCCTACTGTACTTCCTAATGACTAGCTAGAAAGTGAATGTGGGCCAGTTGATATGCTACCAGACGGCACATGTACAAGCAAGAGAATTGATAGATTGTCCTTCAGTAACATGCTGACTCAGTATCTAAGAAACAAAGATGAAGAGGAGGAGCGAGCTTTTGATGTAGTCATCCAAGAATAACACCATCTCGTAACCTCATATCACAATACAGAAACTAGAACACCTCACCTATAAACACTTACAACACATCATTTTCTGTTATGGCTTGCAACTCGATCCTATTACCAAAACAACATCTGTTGTGGCGAGCAACCCGATCCCAATATCAATTCATCATTTGTTAAGGCGAGCAACCTCATCCCCATATAATTTCATAACCATTCTGTTGTGGCGAGAAACCCAATCACAATATCATTTCGCTAATATTTTTTTGTAGTGCGCAACCCATTCCTATATCATTCCATTAACATTAACCACTCAACACAACAAATTCTTGAATCACAACAATAAAAGGGAACTAAAGCGTATAAATCACCAAAGAAATGCGAGTACAAACAAAGAAAAAACAATAACTTAAATTCATGAAGTATCCTCACATCTCAAGACAACACGAACCTCGACAAGTCATTGATCGGCTCCAACCCTGCACCACTATATAATGGCAAGGAGTGGTCGATGCAGTTTTACCTGAAATGTGGGGATCGATATCCACAGGGAGTTAATATTGGTCGGGAGTTGGGTTTGTATATAATCTAGCTATGTGTGTTGTCTTTAATTGCACTTCTAACCATGATTAGGTTTGTTTCTATTCTAATAATATTAATATTAATTGTTGAAGATATTCTAAGTACAATGTTTTTTTGTAGGAAGATTTCAAATGATAAAAAGCATTAGGGAAGTGAATTACACCTAGGCGAGTATATAATGGGGTCTAAAAGCTAGGACAAACTTGTTATATTTGGGGTCGTGATATAACCTTCACACTTAATTACTCACTCTATACCTCTCGGTAGTTTGAGTGACTTTGCCCGAATTAGCTTTCTCAAGCCTAATTGGGTGTTCAAATAATGCAAGTGAAATTGGCTCAAGTCGGGTATTACTATCTCTAGGTTTAACCCTTTAATTAGGTCTATCAATCTCTTGAATTCACCCCAATTCCTTGTTAGCCTATTTTACCTAGACTTGGACCCTCTTTCTCAAGAAAAGCACTAGTCAAAAAGATATGAATCAGTGTTTGCAACCACCAATTCAACAGTTAAAGCATGAAACAATCTAAATATCACTAACCCATAAACAAATAAGCCCTAAAATTGAAGACCCATTAAATACCCACACTAGGGTTGGGTCACAACCCTAGCTATGGGGTCTAGCTACTTATAATTAAGGTAGAAATCAAAGATAGAGATGTAATAATAACTATAAAAGTCAAATACAAGAATAAAACCTAAAGATATAAGCTAAAACTACTCAAAAATTACTCAAAGTGGTAAAGTACGGTTGTTCACGAGCTCCCTAATACAAAAGTTAACCTAAAAATGTGAAAAAGATCTATTTATACATAGTTAAAATTACTGGACAAAAATGCCCCTATGGAGGTCCCGCTGACAACGCAAAACTGGGCGCGTCCGCATTTAGTACCGTGCAATAACGAGCGCGGTCCGCGTTTTTCTTCACTTGGATCTGGGCTGGAGTTTGTTTCGCGGACCGCGTAAATACAATTGTGTCCGCGTTTGATTCTATCGCGACCGCGTAAAATGTTCGCGGACCGCGTTCCTCAATTTAGCATTGCTTGCAAACTCTCTGAACTCCTTATCTCGCTCCCAGCGGACTTTTCATCGCCTCCGCGTCAGGTGGCTTCGCGGTCGCGTAATTTAGACACGGGCCGCGTTCTTTGTTTGAACCAAGATTGCAAGGTCTCTGATTCTCTATCTCCGCTCTCAGCGTAAATCCAGTAGTGGCCGCACTAAAGGTTTCGCGACCGCACTTTTGTATCGCGGTCAGCGGCAGTGTTAGCACTTGGCTGCAGCTTCTCTGAACTTCACCTTCGCGGAAGCATATTTATAATCGCCTTAGCGGAGGGTCTTACGTGGCCGTGTAATAACATCACTAACTGCGCTCCAGTTCCATTCTTTGGGCTTGTGAAATTTTGACTCCTTTATGACTTTATTTTTGCTTCTTTACCTTATTTTGACCAGAACCTGCAAGTAAGCACCTTAAGTTAGTTTTCGGAATACCTTAACGCATTTTTTACCCAAACCCTAAGCAAAAGAGAGCAAATAGTAGGCTAAAATTCCTAGTTATCAGTCATTAACGCAAGAGCGGCCAAGGGATCACACATTCGAATACAACATAATAAAGTTCAACAAGAAACAAGTAAAGACAATAAAGACGGGTAAAGGCATGAAACAGTAAAGACCTTCATTTAATATAGGTGAAAGCTAAAGCGAATAATAATCAAGGAATGAATAAATAGAAATATGTAATACATAAATGACATACAACAAGTAAAGGCATAGATAACAAGTAACGATAGGTAGCAATCAAAGCATAACATGGAATAAATGATGACGTATTGACAAATAGTCCACCCCGCATGCTTGCACCGATGACAGCGCATATACACTCGTCACCTTGCATATATGACGTTCTCACATATAATTTACGTAGCAAATAAACCAAGAAAGTTCTAATTCCCTCAAGTCAAAGTTAACCACGACACTTACCTCGTACCGGAACACAATCAACAAGCAACCACGACTTTTCCTTTCGAACAAGCCTCCAAATCAATTGAATCTAGCTAAGTAATGTTCAAACATTTCAGAACAAGCTTTAGAAACTACTATGGAATTCATATCTGAGATTTAGAAATCCCGGGACCACGTGATTGAATATGAGATTCTGACCAAATCATGATTACCCATTCACCCCTGAGCCCGGATACGTGATTTGTTCTGAAATCCAACCATAACTCGAGGTCTAAATCTCAATTTTATGAAATCCCAAAATTCTACCCAAAACCTTCAATTTCTACTATGGAATTCATAGATCTGATGATAAATTCATGAAAAAGTATATGAAATCATTTGAAAACGAGTTAAAGTTGCTTACCAATGAATTTGGGGAGAAAATTCTCTTTAAAAATCGCCTCTATGGAGTCTAGGATCGAAAAATAGTGTAAAATGAACTAAGTCCCGACTTTTTCATCTTTTACACAGTTACAGACGTCGCAATTGCAAACGTGCGGTATCCGCAAATGCGAACCACTGGTCGCAAATGCGATCACCTTCACAACCCCTCAGATATTGCATATGCGACTATTCCTTCGCAATTGCGAAGAACCCCTTTATCGCAAATGCGGTCAACCCCTGTCTGCAAATGCGACCCTGTCTTCGCATTTTCGAAGATGCCTATCCGCTGCTCAATGTCACAAATTCGGCTGCTGGATTGCAAATGCGGCCACTCCCTATCTACAAATGCGACCTTGTCTTCGCATTTGCGAAGTCTCCTATCCCAGCTCAATTTCGAAAATACAAGTAGTCACTCGCAAAAGCGAGGCTCGCATTTGCGAGCAGGTACCTCGCAATTGCGAGATCTGCAGGTACGAAAAACCAGCAACCCTTCAGCTATTCAAAATATTTCACAACTCTTCCGAAACTCACCTGAGCCCCCGGCTCCAATTTGATCATTCGCACAAGTGTAATTATATCATACAAACTCGCTCGCTAACTCAAATCATCAAAATAACATTCAAATATCAAAACTCAAGATTTTCGACTTGCAACTCGACTTTTGCCAATTTTTGCATAATGCGCCGGAACGCTCTTGGGTCACTCGGGCCCCCAACCAAACATGCGTAAGGTCCAAAAACATCATACAAACCTACCGGGTTAAAATACCGATCCGATGTCGTTTACCAAAAATTTTGACCGGGGTTACTCAAGCCTCATTTTAAGTAAAAGAAATTGCATTTTCTTCAAAATTTCACATAAGAACTTTATGAAAAACGACACAGACTATGCACACAAGTCATAAATCATCAAATAAAGCTACGAGAAGTTTTGGAACACAAACATATGAGCTAGTACTCAAGACGTTCTATCGAGCCATCACATTATATGTATTATATATACTGGTAACCAAACAAATTATGGCAAAGGATAAAAAATGTCCCTATATTACGTTGAAATGGAACAATTTTGTCCGTTAAAAAAGTGACTCGTTCCTATCTTTGTTATTCTTATGGGCTATGTATTGTTCACAGGCCATTCTATGGTATAGTCCAGTATAAATCAGGTACTTATTTCTATACTTGGTATATGAATAACTTTCAAATATGGTTATATAAATGATTGCATTGCTGTATTTATTAAAAAAAAGCAATCTCAAATTAGCAAATGGATGTCAGTTTGGAAATTTATATATTTCCAATTAACTAATCTTAAATAAGAATCTTTGTTCGCTTTTTCATAAACATTAATAGCAAAAAAAGGTATAGTAAAGTTTATTTGGATACGACAAGGTTGTTGTTGTTGTTCTATTTTTAATGTTATCATATGAAACTTGGTATTTAAAATAATTTGTTATCGTTGATCAATTTAACATGTTTGTATAAAAATACAATACATTATTAGCCCATAGAGAGTAAATTAATTTTTGAAGTTTCAATGTTTTGGTCATTTTAATTTTTAACATGTTGGTGTAAAAAATCAATACATTGTGAGTGCATAGGAATGAGACATTTTCGTAATGGAGGGCAAAATTATTTTTTAGCATAATTTAGAGACAATTTTAATTTGATTCTTTGCCGAAGCAATTAACAAACTTCATTTCGTTGTGTTTTCTCTCCTTTTCCTTTTCCCTTTTTTGGTTTACGAGGGAGGGGCCTGACTGGGATGAGATGTTACCAATGTTGCAAGCGGCTTATTTTTATCTTTATGCCCGTTAAGTCTAAATTATTTATTTTTTAATATTTAAGCCTAAATTATTTATTTTTTCTACCTATGCAGTCTAAATTGTTTGCCCGGCCCATTCAACTATTTGCATTCTCATTTGAAGTATAGAATATTAAAAACATTCAGCTTCATTTTTACAAGCCACATGTAGTGGACTTGAATGGATCTACTTCTTCTCTGATCGATCTTCATTAAGAGGGTCAACCCAAATCAACCCAATCTATTGCTCTATCTCCTTTCCTTATGATTTTTGTGTGTGTATGAAGACCCACCATTGTTGAGCTTGAAGCCCCTGGATTTGTTTTTGTTTTTTGAAGATTTATTGTTTGATTCGACGAGGGTGCTATAAAAAATTGCTCATTAACCTTCGAGTAAGCTTCCCAAATCTGAATTTTTATGTGTTTGTATATCCATCATTGTTGGCTTGAAGCTAAAAAAAATTGTAAGATTTCTTGTTTGATTCAAGGTGGGTGTTATTAAATATCTCTTATACTACTTTTTGGAAGTTCACTGAAATTTGATTACATTTGAAGTTGATTTGAGGTGACTGAGATCGAATTTTTCAGTTACACAGTTACCTAACAGTATACCATTACAGTATACAATATACTGTAGGAATATATTGCTATAATGCAACTGTATACTATTATAGTTTATAATATATTATAACGGTATATTGTAATAATGTGCAATATACTGCAACAGTATGATGTAATAGTATACAATATACCATAATAGTATACCATTTTAATGTAATAATATAATGTTGAATGAAGAACATAAAACTTGTTATATATATATATATTATATATACTATAATTTTAAACGACATCTGCTATTTGTTCAATAACCTAAGTGCTATTGTGGAAAGCTAAAACCGTAGTGATGGTCCTAATTTTGTTGCTAATAATTAAAAAAAAAGAAAAATTATCCACCAATGAAGAAGCTTTGAAGTTTTGATTTGAGAATTAAAAGCTTAATATAGTTGTTTGGATTTTGAATTTGGATGAGTATTATTGAAGCTTGTTAAAAATGCTTGTAAGGATTAATATTGAAGTTTAAGTTCATTTAGAATTGTTTTGAAGTGGATTAGGTGGTTCTACAAAAGTTAGAAAATTAATAATCTTGATCAAAGAGATAACTGTCAAGCCTCTCAACAATTAAGTTACAATTCTGAAGAGTCATTGGCCACGTAAAGCTTGATTCGTCTTTTTGATATTACTGCTGAACATTCTTTTAATAAAGAAGTGTTTAAGTTAAGTGGAACTGGGGATGGGTAGAGTCGGGTAAATAGTTTGGAATAAATAGAAGCGAGTAAATATTTTAAGTTGTGCGGGTACTTGTGAATTTATGCCTAACCCATTTAGTATTCTAAAAACACTTCATCGACTAACGTAAAGCCTAATTTAAGGAGGAACATCATATCAAGATTTCCTTATTTTCATAGTTCAAATTCGAAATTCTTGTTAAGGGTTGAGGAATTTCATTGATACCATCACATTCATTGGTGGTCAATAGCAAATGTCTAGAAATCTTAAACGCGACTCCAACCCCAAACATTAGCCTTGAATGTGACAATTTTTCAAGACTATATAAAGAGAATATAATCGAGCAGGACATTTTATCTCATCCGAAAGATGCTTCAACTAGTGATGATGGACTTGTTCCATATTCTTACATATTTCTAGTGATGATGGACATGTTCCATAGTCTACATATTCTAAAAATTGTATATATTATTAGAAAGAAATTAAAGGGCTAGCTTAGCCTAACCAATTACAGTCGGTATTTATATCCAACTATACTTTTTTATTTCCGTCATTTATCTCAGATCTAGAATTAATTATCTTTGACTATGAATGACCCTCTATTTTCTTATTTAATTAGTTTAACAAAAAGACTTAAAAAAAATTGTCAAACAATTTAGCGCCGTCTGTGGGGATTTTCTAGCCCAAGTTTTAGTTTCCTCTAGATCTTAACTCAATTCAAGTTCCACTTTCTGTTCATTGTAGCGTCATCCTTTTATTACAAACGCGAACTTCAGAAATTCGTAGGCAAGCTCTTGAAATAGCCAGATCATTCAAGACTGGATCTTTGCATGTATGTATGAGATGTCCTGCAAGTTTTAGTGGATTATATCGTTACTGCATATTACTAGAAAGTATGTTGTTTACACTAATGGAATGAGGTTATGACTTGCGAAGACTTTGCAAAAACGAGAATTTAAAATTATGTTCGATATCAATATGAAAACAACGTTTTGATGTAGTAGTAGCTTTGGTATGTCATGAGCGTAAATTGTTAGAATAGTATTACGGCCACTATGTACTAAGCACGTCCACAATCCTATTGCCATAGTAATTCTAGACATCAACTTATAGCTTGTATATGATGTCCTCACTTTTAGAGAAGAATGATAGCTTGTTGTGTGGCTATTTGAAATGATAAACTCGTCCTACCCTTACGTTTATGGTATGACTTCAAACTTGTGCGTTGTGCATCCAAGATTGAGTTAAACGAGTCGAGATCGAGACCGGGACTCGAGGTCTCGATAGGCGAAGTAATTCGCCAGTCCATAAGAGGCCCAGATATGACTAACAACGAAGCCGAGCACGAGGACGCGATTGCAAGTCTAAAGTTAGAACTAGCCTACGGAGCAGAACGAGTCATCCTACAGCGCAACTCTCAGCTCGTTGACTATCAAGTCATATGGACTTTCCAAATCAAGGAGCAAGAACTGCAACAATACCAGGTCGAGATCTACACGTTGTTGCCCAAGTTCGACAAATGCCAACTCAACCAAATCCCTCAAGCGCAGAATGCCGAAGCAAACGACCTTGCCAAACCGGTAGAGCCCTCCAAAAGCATGACCAGAAGAGGGAACATGGTCCCCCCCCCCACCACTTGTAAACTGGTCGAATCAAGGTAACGAACAATTCCATTCAATTTTAACTAACTATTCTTCTTAGCGGGATAGAAGTAGGAGCTCCCTTCCCATATACACGAGTAGGGAACAATTGCCATCAAAAAAAAGGAGGGGAGAGAAATATCAGTCGCGACAACAGATTCCGATCCATCAAGAAAGAGGTCGCTGAATCCCCCAAAATGTAGCATATGATGAAGATATCCTCCACGCCGCACCGCCCAACTGGCAAAGGGCAAGCGGAATCCTCCAATAAACCGATACTTGACATCATGAAGAAATAATCTGAGGAACGCCAAGAGGCCATACAGACTGGGACTGGATTGCCAACCTAGAAAACATGTAAATCCCTCTGATATACGAAGGCAAAGCTTAAGTATATGAAGCCCACCCATATTTTTTCCAGAGCGGTGTTGCATCAATTAAACAAGTTAGATTCGACTTCGCTCGAACTAACTACGGGTTACATTCGACCTCGTTCGAATTCACGCCCATGCGGCCCCCGGCCATCACCAATTAAACAAGTTAGATTTGGCTTCGCCCGAACTAACTACGGGTCACATTCGACCTCGTTTGAATTCACTCCCACCCGGCCATCGTCAATTAAACAAGTTAGATTCGACTTCGCTCGATCTGACTACGGGTCACATTCGACCACGTTGGAATTCACGCCATGTGGCTCCCGGTCACCATCAAACCAAGGTATTATTCGACCTCGTTCGAATTAGCAAAGGAAATGTACATTCGACCTTGCTCGAATTGTTTTCCAAGTCTACATTTGACCTCGTTCGAATCAACTTGCATTCGACCTTGTTCGAATTAGAAAAGGAAATGTACATTCGACCTCACTCGAATTGTTTCCAAGTCTACATTCGACCTCGTTTGAATTAACTTATATTCTACCTCGTTCGAACCACTCTTCAAAGTCCGCATTCAACATAGTGCGAATAGACTTATGTTAGACCTCGTTCGAATTGACTTATATTCGACCTCACTCGAATCATTTTTTGAAGCCCGCATTCGACGTCGTTTGAACCGACTTATATTCAATCTCGTTTGTATTAACTTACATTCAACCAACTGAAAGTTAGGGACTTTTACAGAGGGAGACATTCACGGAAAAGCAAAAAGAGCCAAAGATGCACAGGAAAAAATAAACTGTTCCATTCCAATAAAAATAAACATCTTACAAAGGGCCAAAAGGACGGCCCCGCAAAAAGAAAAGACCAAGAGAAGAACAAAAAAAAGAAGAAGAAGAAAACTAAATGCAAAAAGCTTAGCGCTACATTATCTCCACCCACGTCGTCACCACCTTCCTCGCTTGGTCCAGCATATCGCCTCCACCATAACCCAATCCATCAGCGTACTCATCATCGAACTCAAGCCCATCTTCGACCTCTTAATCTGCGCCGGTCTCCAGTGTCACAGGGTCGTAGCCGCAAGCAAGCCGGTCTTCACGTGCCTTAGCACGAGCATCTTCGAAAGCGGCTTCAGGAACACTCCATGTCGTCATCAAGCCACTGTATATATCCTGTTAAGCCTCAGCATGGATCCACATCTCGTATAAATGGCGAGGAACATCGAAAGAGGCAGATGCATGAGAGGGAATCTGAGTTAACAACCGTGCCTTCTCGGTCTCGAGAGCGACAACTTGATCACTCAAGCTCGAGACATCTCTCTCAATCCCCCCAATTTGCTCATCAAGTCGCTCCTCCCTTAGTGCGATCATTTCCACTTCAGTTTCACGTTCAGACCTGAGGACGGGGATAGAGTCCTCCAACGCCTATGCTCTCGCTAAAGCCGCTACCCGGGACACCTTAGTCCCTTCTAACTCAGTCACCTTCTCCGCCAACTCGACACTCAGGCCAGCGACTCTAGTCGCGCTCTGTTCATGCTCTGCTCGCAGGGCCACCATCTTCGCCTGAAGAACGACACACTCAGCGACGACCACCTTTCCCACCTCGAGCTCTTCTTCCTTGGCCCTAAAGAACCCCTCGAGTTCGTTGCATCTGTCAATGGACCGCACGAGGTCCTCATTCTTCGGGTCCAACTCTTCTCTAAGGGATTGGATATTGTCACCTGCTTTGAGCTGCGCATGCATCTCGCGGCACTTGTCACGATACCGGAGGTACTTCGAAACCATTTCCTGAAAAATGGCAGTCCGTTTTTCCTCCCAACGGGCGCTCTCAGTCTTCAAGATAAAAGTCTGAAGAAAGAAAGGAGAAGAAAAAAGAAAGGGTCGGAAATCAACGAAAGCGAAAGGCGCGAAACGAAGAAAACAATAAAGAACTCACCCTCAAAGCCAACTCGGCTACACCCCGTGACAGGTCTGTATCACTGAGCTCCTGAAGGGCTCTATTTTTTACAGTAGAGCAAAGAGGGGAGAAGGAGGGCACTAGGCTCACCGTATCCACCAACAAGTCACGGTCCGATGAAATCTCAATCAAACGGAAAGAACCATCCATTCTCACCTTGACCCGGGTGAACCCTTCCTCAAACATCCTCACGTCCTTAGGATCAATATCAGAGTCAGACTCATAATTGTCTAAAACAACTCCTTTCTCCCTCTCGATGGCCGAAGAGGGAGCATCGGTCCGCTGTGAAGTCGATGGATCCCTCAAAATGACCGTGGTCGCCTCTAAACTATGCCCCTATTCCAGGGAAGCCTTCTCCACCCCCGAAAGGGGCACGAACTCCACGCCCAAATCAGTATCATCGCTCGGTGCAGACGCAGCCAACTCGGGTTCACCCCTCGAAGGTCCTTCATCCCCGGTCACCCCGATAGTCACTATCCTCCGCCTTTTAATGGAGCCTCTTCGTCTTCGCCCTGCAATGGCTCATCAACCAAATGAAAAATTGTGGAAGCCGGAACCTCCATCAGGGGAGAAACTTCTAGGCGTCTGAGCCCGCGCGAAGCTGAAGTCTGTGAAGTAGTGGCAGTCTAAACACGCCCACTTACAGCCACAGTTGGTACAGGTCCAATCGAAGCACTCGACTGACGGAAAGCAGGAATAGGATCCGTATCCCTACTCGAGGCCATCCGACCTACCAATAAAAGAGGCTTAAGCCAAAGGACAGGAAAGAAAGGACGGGACAAAAGACAAAGTTATTAAGGACAAGAAGAAATAACTCACCAGTCGAAGGTTTGCGCCCAAATCTCTCATTAAACGGTGACCACTCACGAATCCCCATCGTGTGAGGTAAAAACTAGCTCACCCAGTTGCGGATGTCGACATCTAGTGGAGGAGGATCCTTCTCGGCTGCAAAAATAAAGAGAAAAAAGAATACGAAAAAAATACGATCAGGCCACAAAAAGGGAACAATGAACAGCCATGGGAGAGAAACACTTACGAGACATAGTTCCATTGCTCGGGAAACCTGTTAAGATTTGACACCACGTGCTCCATCCTCACAAAGAAGAAGTTGGCCCAAAAGCGGCGATTAGTTTTATTGTCCATCTTCACCACCAGGCCTTGGTCCCACGGTGACGAAAATGTATCATCGTACTCCTATGAAAGCTCGGTACGAAGAGTTGGAGCAGATGACGAAGGGAAATCCCATGGTTTTCCAACTCTGCGTACTTGATGAGCATAAGGAAAAGCTTTTATATATACTGGGAAAGATGAGTCGGGCACACATCGTAATAACGACAGAAGTCTTCCGCCAAGAAAGGAAGGGGAAGTGTGTAACCGACGACGAATGGGTATGCATAGAAAGCACAATACCCTAGGCGATGTATTTGCACGACGTCATCACCATCAGGAGTGAGTTCAAAATGGTCAGGGATTCTCCATTTAGCCTTAAACGCAACAAGCGTCGCGGCATCCATTTCAGAAATAATAGGCTCGGGATCGTCGTCAGGAAGGTTCTTGAAATCAGACTTGGCCTTCCCCGAACATGTAATTACCTCGTCCATAGTGGGGAAATTCTCGTCTTCCAGCATGGCTATCCCTTCTTCAGAAGAGGGCATATCCATTTCTGACGCAACGAGAACAGCGTCTCTATCAAGGTTAGAGGATGCACTGGCCATTTCTTCTCTGGCTAAGTAGGTGAGGAGTGCGAAGGTGAAGGGGATAACAATGGCAGGAAACGTTAAAAGAAGAGAGATGGAGATGTAAAAATCTGAGGAATGAGAAGAGAAAGCTTGGGGTTTTTCAAACGATTAGGAAATGCAACAACCCAAGAGAGAAGTTCTATCTCTATTTATAAGAATACAGGAAACCCTGAGCGGGAAAGCCAAACGCCGCCACATTAATTCCAAAATAGAAGAGGCACAGAAAATGACGTAACGTATGGGGAAACGTGCGCCATAATGACCAATGATGAAGTGACATCATTTCAAACTGACGTAACGGTCAGATGCGGATCTCGAAGCGTCACGTTGATACCTCGCCATAAAGGGTTCACCCTTTGGCCAAGATGCTCAGATTTCTCAACTTGCAAACTAGCGAGGTCCGCCCATCGAGC
This sequence comes from Nicotiana undulata, assembly GCA_005239495.1. Classification (NCBI taxonomy): domain Eukaryota; kingdom Viridiplantae; phylum Streptophyta; class Magnoliopsida; order Solanales; family Solanaceae; genus Nicotiana; species Nicotiana undulata. Next base: position 67,396 of record ML275896.1, read on the forward strand.
TCGCCTAAAAATGACCCTGTCAGGCGGAGGGACTAACTGTATGGGTCAAAATCTAATCAAAAGAGTTTTACTTAAGGAAGAACGACCAGGAGCCAATCAAGTCGAAGTCACGTACATGAAGCAATACATTGGTGAGTAGCTCTATGGTCGAGGTCGAACACTCGGACTGGCCTAAACGGCCAGTTCAACACTTAGATATTTTAGAGGATTATCCCACATGATATTCTAAAAACTTAGGTACTCCAGTTAAGGAGCGCCGGGTAAGAGAAGTATTTTGTATAAGTAGCGGGAGAAAGGGTAACAGAAAGGGGGGCTTATTCGGGGAAAAAAACACTTCTCTCTTTTAGATAGAATAATCTATCACCTGAGACTCTTCTCCAAGAGGGAGAAAAGTCTTAGGATTCTTGTGCTCATCTATTGTTCGACTTTATCAAGATTGGGTGAATCTTTTCCATTATTTATATTTTGTTGTCATCTGATGTTATTCGAATTAGAGGTGTTCAAAACCGAACTGAAACTGAAGCTTAATGGCTTATTGGTATCGGGTTAACGGTTTAACAGATGGGGAACGGATTCTAATTTTTTTATTAACGGCTTATCAATTTGGGGGCGGATTATTCAATTTTCTTAACGGATAATCCGTTAACCTGTTAAGAATATATATATATATATATATAATCAAAAACATTTATGTGTAGTCTGCTCACTTATGGATTAATCATTTTGAATTATGTATTTTGGACTCACTTTGAATATATACGGGAGTTTTATCATTTCAGAATTAATCAGGTTGCATTGACTTTTCCTTTGCAGTTGTGGGCGGAGGAAAGACACATGTATTCTGGATCATTTGTAATGTAGTCTGCTTTGGGATGTAATGGACTCATCTGTTGTATTCTATAGACTGGAATGTAGTTTGCTGAGCATAGGAATTTTATTTTGAGTCACAACGGTTAGCAAACAATATTGCACGCAATATAGATTGAATTATGCCGATAAACCGCCCGATAAGAGCTAAACCGATACCAATCCGCCCGATATCTTATCGGGTGGCTAGCGGATTAGTACATTTAAAAAGCAGATAACCGATAAGCCAAACCGTTAAGAGTAAATAACCGCCCAATCCGCTCGATAAGCACCCGTAATTCGAATCATAATCTTTTTCTTATATTATAGAATTCGGTCTTGATTACAGCCGGTATTTATATCTAACTATGTTTTTTCATTCCTCTCATTTTTCTCAGATCAGGAATTAATTATCTTTGACTAGGATTGATCCTATATCTTCTTATTTAATTAGTGTAACAAAAAGGCTTAAAACTTTTTGGTCAAACAATAGGCTTTGTAGGATCGTTCATCCTAGCTCATCAGATTCCATAGCCTCTGACACCGAACTGTTAAGTGTGCGTGAACAAAGTTCCACATGGAAAGTAAAAAAGAAAAATAAGCTACTTATAAGAAGTTGGATACTCTTAATGGTGTGAGGCCTTTTGGGAAAATCGTGTGGGCTTGGCCTAAAGCAAACAATATCACACCATTAAGGTATCTTTGGGTCATTTAGCTCAACAACTGGTATCAGAGCCAATGGTTGGCAAGACTATTAAGATGGCGGAGTGTAGCGTGGGGGCCCGGCTCAATACCTTTGCCCGTCTACGGGGCTTACGACCCTTACCCGTAGCTTTGAAGACGCATACTCAGCCTTTGGGCTTCGGTGACCGTAAATACTCAAGATCATGTGGGTCGCACATGATTAATCTCCAAATTAGTCCATAAATGGTGATGGGTCATGTGGAACTTAGTTCAAGGGGGAGATTGTTAGGTGTGTGTGAATAAAGTCCCACATGAAAATTAGAAAAGAAAAATAACCTACTTATAAGAAGTTGGATACTCTTAATGGTGTGAGACCTTTTAAGAAAAACCGTACGAGCTTGTTCCAAATCGGACAATATCACACTTGTCGTTTAGCCCAACGCGAACTAAGTTGACAGATCTACTCAAATAAGGAAACACTTCCCCAAAAAAAGATTAAAATTCATTTTTGTGCTTTGACATCAAAGGATGGACCTATGGTTCAACAACAAAACAATAAAAGATTAGTTTTTTTTTTTTGGTTTATATAAAAGATTAGGTTAACAACATCTCTTTAGGTAATTCTAGGCTAACAACCAAGGAAATCCTAGACTGGTTTCTGTTTTCAGAGTGTAATTGTTTACCTTAGAAGCCACTCCTGAAACCTATTAGTTTCAACTTGCTAAATAAGTAATGGTAGTTATCTTATCAAAATCAAGCATTCTTAAAAGACATTTGTTTGTCATGGTGCTAAATTCTCATATAATATATATCCATCTTGCCAAACACAATCTATCCTATAAATAAGTTTCTTAAATGGAGTACATATTAATTATTCTTATCCTGTCATTTTCTCTTCCAATTCACAACGAAGACCATGTGTTATTGAGGAAGTGAAAAAGATTAAACATTAACATTGCTTAAAGCAGGATGAATGAAAAGAAGGAAACATGACTAATTAATTAGGGGAAAATTGAGTGACTTTTTCTTATAAAAATAGTTTTAGTGATTTTTGTGATACTAAGGTAAAGTTTACTGCCTTTTTTGTTACAAGAAAATAGTTTAGTGATTTTACTACAACAACAACAATATACCCAATATTATCTCACACCGTGGGGAGTTTAGTGATTTTAGTTTAATAAAATAAAAATTGAGTAATGAGCCGTGAAATTGACCCCTTCAAAGAAAGTCTTTTGTTTCAAAAATAAAACAATCAATTTAGGTTAGCACCAAAGGATCCTAGATTGGTTCCTTTTTCAGACTTAATCACCCTAATTGTTTACCTCATAAGCCACTCTTAAAACCTTTTTGTTTCACACTTCTGAAATAAGTAATGGTTGTTTTCTTACCAAAATTCGACATTCTTAAAAAATAAGTTAATTATCCCCATCCATACCAACCATCTTATAAATAAGTTAATTAAATGCTACATATTATGCTTATTCAATTCACATTAATTCCACGTGTTATTGAGGAATCGAATAAGATGATATATTTCTTTTGTTAACGAAAAAGGATTTTAACTTGAACTGACGAAAAGTGGGATGAACGAAAAGAAAGAAACGCGAAAAATAATTTAAGATGAAAAGTTGAAACCTAAGGGAAAGCTTGTGTAATTGGCCCGGTATATTTTTAATTGTCTTTGCTGAAAATGAGACGCTGATATACTTTTGACTTTGATTGTACTCCTAATTGATTTAACCAGAATATAATTTGATAATGATTCTTTTGTTCTTTACTCTTCACTTAAAGATCTTTTATTTTTCCAACCTGTGACTTAAATTCGCAGTCTAATGTTTGAAATATATCATAAAAGTAGTCCTGAATTTGCTAAAAATATATATATTTAAAGTACTCTTCACTTAAATATATTTTTTTCCAACAGAAATATATATATTTCGGCTACTATTTTGAAAGTAATGATTGTTAATATTTTATCAAAATTCGACATCCTTAAAAGTCATACTTATTGCGTGAAACATTCCTATAAATCTCACTAAACTGTAAAGTCTTAGTGATCATGTTTGGCCTATTTGCTCCAAATTCTTTAGGACTTGTTGGTTTTATAACAATATCTTAGAGATTAGGGGAATCTTAAGATGCCACAAGATCCATCATAAAAGTAGTCCTGGATTTGCTAATTATTTTAATTTGTACAATAAGATTTTCATACTAATAAGGTATTTAAAAGCCATGATAACGACTTCTTTCCATCTCATTTCCACCAAAAATATATTAAGAACAAAAAGAAAAAGGAAAAGACACCAAATACTAAACATGCCTCATGTGCTGAAAAACAGTGCACAAATGATGGTACAACCTACCAATGAACATATATGTTATAATATATGGGTTCACGAGAATTAAATACTTTTTGTTCAATTTTGTATATGTATTAAAATTTTCACTAAATATTTATAGATATTTAATTGTAAAATCAGTTATTACTGTTTATTAACTTGAGGTTGCGGTATGAATTTATAAACTTCAAATTCTTGATCTGCAACGACAGTTGTATATAAATATTTGAGTATTAGAAGTGGGGAAAAAAACATTCATGCTTCATTTACATCTAGTGCTAACTTTTCAGACCATCACTCTTCTGACCAAATGGCTGGAATTTCAAGTTACCATTTTTATATTGAATGTCCCATTCTGACTCCTCTCTTTCTCTGTTTCTCTGTTTTCTTTTTATTTATTTATTTTGGTGGGTATTATAATTTTCTTGTAAAATCTGTCTACTGAAAAATGTATGGTTTAAATATTGTGAAGATTCAGCTTTGACTAGTAAGGTTTAGGTGCCAATAACAGAATTTCGGTTTGATTTTCTTTATAATACCATAGTTTTAATCTTCCGACATTCACTTACCTCGTTAGCTTTTATAATTGTAGTATTAAGTACTATTTATCTTTTATCTCTTCCTTTTTTTTCTCTTTCATCTTTCTTCCTTTTTTGCTATCCACTTCTTCTTATTACCTTTCCTTTGTCGAGGGTCTAATGAAAATAATATTTTTAGCTGTTAGGTAGGGATAAAGTCTGCGTACAGACTATCATTCCCAGACCCCACCTGATGGGAGCATATTAGATTTTTTGTTGTTGTTGTTGTAATAAAATATATTGAGAAAAAACTTCTATATTGACTGAGACCGACAATAAAGTAGACAACTAAGGGATTGTTTGTTTCAAAACCAAGTTATCCTAGGATCATAATCAGGAGTAGTTAAGTTATTCTAGATCTAGCTAATACCTCAACCAAATGCTAGGATAACCTACTTAATCCATCCAACCAAATGGCCCCTAAGGGTTGTAGTGAGATGGATAGGGTCCTCTATTCTTGATTAGAAATTTTGAATTCGAACCTTATGAATAAAAAAATTTAATAAGAAAGCGCATACTCCTTGAATAAAATAGGCTTTATGCGGCAAAAACCCATATTACTGGTGCTTCCCTATATTTTACTATTAAAAGATACATCAATAACATAGGCAATTACTTCAATCTTTGTGGTTATTATTATTATTATTATTATTGAACCTCTTCTCACCAGAAGTACCAAGCAAACAAGTACAGTCCTAGTGATTATTTGACAACTTTTTTCTTGGTGATCAACATAGTTTGACAAATTTAAAAGAAAAACTGGACCATACAGTACAATTATAAATTATTATATTCCACTATGTAGTAAGATGGGTGGTCGATTAGGATGTACCGCTCAGATAGCCTAACTTACAATTCAAGCCAAAGGAATAAGGATAAAGACCACGTCTTTCTTTTCTCCGTTTTTCCCAAGATCACTAAACTTTACTTACTATAATAACAAAATCATTAATTATTTTTATTAATATAACAAGATATTTGAATTCTACTACTGTTTACTTCGAAAATATGAGTAACAATTAAATTTGATTTATAGTTTTAAAGATATGTGATCGTCCAATACTAATTAATAAACAAGTAATATACAGTATAAATGAGAAGAATTGATGAACCAAACCAGTGTTACTCGGACAGTATTGACCTCGAGCTCGATGACCTCGAGGGGGGTTAAGGGTGATAAAGCAAGAACAATAAAGTAAGAGCAGTAAAGCTAGAGTACAATTCTGAAGAACAATGAGCGAGAAAGTAAGATAGTATATTCTTTGCCAATGATTAGATGATCCTTACAAATGATTGAGGTCCCCTTTATATAGGAGGGAAAACCCCCCAAATAAGGTACATTTCTATTTACAGTAAAGAATCCTATTGGTACAGCTGTATAACCACCTAGTACGGATTCGTACAAATCTATCCGAAAATTACGCCTTGATCTTTGTGCCTTTGAGAAATTCCCGTTCATTCTGGTGTATGTTCGAAATGGTATTATCTCGAGGTAGACCATGCTAGGTCTTCGATTTGTTCCCCCGAAGTGTGCACTTTCTAGCCAGACCTGACCCCTACTTCGAGTTGCCCAAACTCGAGCTTGGGGTAACAATTAGGACTTCGAAATCGGGCTCCCTGATTTCGACCGTATATAGATAGTCCTCGCATTTTTTAGAATGAAAAGATAAGAAACGATTTGATTCTCGACCCCTCGATGCCACAACCATGATGTCAGTCTCGTGATGTCAGCAACTGGTGTGACAAAAAGGTCATAAAAAGGTTACGTCTGTACAGTTTTCGAAAAGACATTAATTGAAAGCGGCTAGTGGTCAGTCGTTTGGCTTCCTCAACATGCTTAGGTAACCTCTATAAATACTCCAACCTTTCACATTACAAACTTTACTTTCCACAGCATCTTCTACATTAATTTCTTTATTCTCTCTGCGCTTATCTTTCCCTTCACCATCAACTTTCTTTGATTCTTCTGAATTCCACAACAATAATGGCCAAAACCTCTAAGACAGTTCCTCAGAAAGAGAAAGCTTCCTCTTCATCACGCCAATCCAAGAGCAAAACGGTGGTACCGCCTTGTATCGATGAGTGTACTCCCGGGCCTTGCGAAACATCTTCTAACTTTAAAATCGATAGACCCGCTTCGGTCCCGGGCCGATGTGAACCAATGTCTTGATATATCAATTTGATAACCAAAGCTGAACTCGATCAGGTGAAGGCGGACTGTAATTGGGGAAATAAGGACGTGGAGATCCCTTCCCCCGAAGAGGATATTACCACTCACAAAGCAGGGTACCTGAGTGTGTAAACTTATACGTTCACCCTAGGTCTTGTAGACCCTTCTATGCCCTTCCTGGATCCAGTGATTCTCGATTTTTGCCAACAGTATCAAGTGACGCTTGGTCAAATTTACCCCTCCTTCTGGTGAATCGTCCACTTGACTAGGTTTTTCTCGGGCAAGGTCGAGGGAATGTCTTTTACCCTCGACCATCTGATCAGGCTATACATCCCTCGTCTCTATTGAGGTGGTTTGATAAAGCTGCAACGCCGATCCTTGGAGTCTTTCTTCTCTAGCATCGATGAAGACAAGGAACGAGGGTGGATAAGTTGCTTTGTCTGAATCAAGACCTCTAACCTGATTCCTGCTGAAAGGATGCCATTCCCCGAGGAATAGAACATGAAACATAAGTACAGACTTATCGAGGGTGACTTACTACTTTGATGTTCTTGCTTTCTCTCGAACTAATCCTTTTATAATGATGCAGTTATCGCTTGGTTTCCCGGTGCGGTTCCATACCTCCCGGGCTAGGTTAGGCAACAAGCCTCCACTTCCTCATACGCCGAGCGCATCTGGCATGATTTGGCCAAAGGTCGATGGGAGGCCAAAAACCACGGTGAGTTTTCATTACTTGCACATCTAAGTTCCTTAGTGAAATACTCACTGTTGCTTCTATGCAGACCTCGGAGACGCCATTTCAATGAGGCATCCACCATCCGGTGAGGAAGAAGCCCCAAAATCTACCAAGGACAAGAAAAGGTCGTCGGCGAGCTCCCCAAAGCCAAAGAAAACCAAGCTTCGAAATCCTAAGTCCGATATTGTGGCCTTATCTCAGGAAATAGTCGAACGTCTTCGTGCTAAGGACGAAGAGAGAGAAGACGCAGAGGGAGAAGATGATGACCGCCTGTTAGTAACTCAGAAAAGAGGAAGCATTGATGCTTTGAAGGCCGCTGAACCGAAGGCTGCTGATACGGTTCAATATCGAGCTAAAGAGTCTGAGGGCAGCTCGAGTAAAGACCCCAATCCGACAAGTGACAAGAGTGCGACTTGTCCCGGGGGGCTCTTGGATGATGAACTTGGAGAGACCAACTCTGAGGCTCCCCGAAGACGGGAAAATGCCCCGAGTGAATCATTCGGGGTAATAAATGTGGACGATTCTGCACCGGGCCCGAAGTTTTCTGAAGGGCAAATACGAGATGCCCAGGATTTGAGGACTCCGGATGTGGAAACATCCCATGGGGATAACGACATCTTTCAGGAGTGCCTTACTGGAATCGAAGATGGCCCCGATCTTGACGCCTCGTTCATTTTTTAGGAGGCCGAAAAGCTTTGCAAGCAGGTTTCCTTTGTCTTTGCAACTACGTTTTGAGTTTGATTATTGTCTTTCTGACTTCTTTTCGTTGTGGGTTGTGCTGCTTTACAATCAAGCATTCTCCAAGTCTCGGTCCGAGCTTGCCCATTGTGAATCTGAGTTCAAGAAGCTCATGGTAGAGATGGACAACCTTGTCACACCTCCTTTTTTCACTACCCCCGAATTAATGAAGGGGTAATGAGGGAGTTTTTCCACTTTAAGTGACATTATTCGGTTTTGGGATTTATTATTATTTTTCAGAGTCGCCACCCGGATTTTTGACGATGCTCCGAGACACCGTTTTATTTTGAAAATCTCAAACCGAGGAATTTGACTCTGTTTTGATTTGTCTGCGACCAGAAATCCGAGTAAGGAATTCTGTTAACCCGGGAGAAGGTGTTAGGCATTCCCAAGTTATGTGGTTCTAGCACGGTCACTTAACTATTATTATTTGGCCTAAATTATCTGATTATTTACGTGTTTTAGCCCGTTGCATGTTTAAACCCTTTGAAAATTTAGCCGCTTTTGATAAGTATGAATTTATCTTGGAAACAAGTCACGAGAACGTGCACTCGTTATGCTTTTGTACATGTTATAATTACGCCACATGAAATGCACCCGTAATTGCAACACGTGATTTTAATATAGTTTTGAGTTGAGGTCAGGGACATGAGTTGTCACACCCGAGTGTAGATTACGTGGTCAAGACTAATGATCATGACGGTTTTATAATGCCTATTTGAGTTGATATTCGATTAGTCTTTATTCTTTCCATTTGAAGGAGTATTTTAATTTTAAAATCAATTAGGACGTTTATGAATTTATTCTGGACAAGTTACGTTGGTGTACACTTGTTGTTTTCTGAGCACATGGAAAAACACGTCACATGAAATGCACCCGTGATTGCTATGTACATTCTATTAATATTTGAAGTTGAGGGTCGAGGGCACGAGTTGCCACTCCCGAGTGTAGTTTAGAGTAATTTTGAGATAATGATCGATTTTTGTCTAATTTCAAACTGAAGGTATTCATTCTATCTAAGGAATTACCTAAATGAGATTCACTAGCCTAAAGATAGCATGTTTTGGGCTATGGCCATTTTAGCCTCTTGATTATTTCAACTCTTTGGCCAATCCTAATTGTATCTAGTTTTGAGATGATTCGAAATTAAATAGCTAAACAATCAAGAGCAGATGCGCCGATATA
>ML275897.1:0-26189 GCA_005239495.1 Nicotiana undulata
AATAATTAATCAACGATCAACACGGCATGTCCCCTCGTGTGATAAAGAACAAACAATCAGCACAGCATGTCCCCTCGTGCAATAAATAATAACGATCAACACGGCATGTCCTCTCGTTTGATAAATAATAAACGAACAGCACGGCATGTCCCCTCGTGCAATAAATAATAACGATCAACATGGCATGTCCCCTCGTGTGATAAATAATAAACGATCAGCACGACATGTCCCCTCGTGCGATAAATAATAAACTATAAACAATATGATGTGAAAATCAACAATAAGAAGTCTCAAGTGTATGGAAATAATCAATGAAATTCTATCATCCCGGCAAGGGACTCAGCTATAACCAACCTTGCATCAGAAATACAATTTCAACAGTAAAAGCCTCAACTGAAACAAATAACACAATAACTCCCCATGTCATGAAACAACATCAAGGAATCACTTCTAAATCACAATTTACTCATAGTACAGAGAATATTAAGAACACGGTATGATNTGATAATATCCAAATGGTTATTGAGGAGAAAATGGCTTGGAGATCTTCAATGGGGTTTGGAGAAGAATAATGAAGTGAAAATTGTGAGAATTCCCATATGGTATTCTGTTTTGGGGTATTTTAATAACTGGGCAAAAATACCCTTCGCGTTCGCGGGCCCCTGGCCGCGTTTGCAAAGGGTTGACTAACCTGACCTACGCGTTCGCGAGTCCTTGGCCGCGTTCGCGTAGGTTTGACCCCACTGGCCTACACGTTCGCGAGCATAGGGCTGCGTTCGCGAAGAACAAACTACCCAGCCCCCCAGACCCCAGCCTAACACTATGCGTTCGCACCCCTGGGGACGCGTTCGCGTAGAAGCACTGTCCAGTGCTCCGCGTTCATGCTTCCTCTACGCGTTCGCGTAGAGTAAAATCCCAGGCCACAATAATTACCCTTCGCGTTCGCGAGCCCTTGGCCGCGTTCGCGAAGGGTATTACACCAGACACCAGCAAATCATCAAAAACACCAGATTTTTACACTTTAACTCACCCCATTAGCTATCCGAAACTCACCCGAGCCCTCGGGTCTCAAAACCAAAACCACACACGACTCCCAAAACATCATACGGACTTTTTCAAGCTTTTAAATCATCAAAATATCATCAAAACGAGGAATTAAACTCCAAAATCTATAGAATTTTCTCAAACTTCATAAACTTCTAAATTTCCCATTTTTGATCCGAAACACGTCATTTCAAGTCCGTTTTACACCAAATTTCACAAATAAGAAAAATAACATATAATAAACCTGTTCCGGGCTCCAGAACCATAATACGGGCCCGGTAACACGGTTTTCACATAATTATCCATTTTCAAATTCCTTTATTATTTTCAGAAAACAATTTTCTTTAAAAATTCATTTCTCGCGCTTGGGACCTTGGAATTCAATTCTGGGCATACGCCCAAGTCCCATATTTTCCTACGGAACCTTCGGGACCGTCACATCACGGGTCCGGGTCCGTCCACCAAAAATGTTGACCGAAGTCAGCTTTATTCATTTAATTATCATAAAATTCCATTTTCATCAAATTTCAACATAAGGACTTCCCGGCTACATGCCCGGGCTGCGCACACATATCGAGGTGAGATTAACGGAGGCTTTCAGGGCCTCGGAACACATATTTAGCTATAATTACTTAGGATGGCCTTTTGGGTCATCACAAGGCATTTGGGTTCCAAACGAGCCTATGCCGCAGTTTGAACAAAAAATGTTGAAATTCCAAGAGGAGCTTTATCAGGTCCGGAATTTGGAAAGCCTTTCATTTACCCTCAGCGTCCCAGACGTCAACACCCAAAATCCTACACCTCCTCAAAACATCGCAAAGCAGCAACATCATCCCGCAGCTCATCATCACACCACTCCACCAAATAATCAAACCCTTCCAACACAATGTAATACCTTCCGTACTCCTAAGAACACTCCACTACTTATCCCAGAACCTCAGAACTCCACAAAACCATTTCTACACCTATTCACCAGGACACCACAACAATCTTATCTACGTGGAGACTATGCCACACTCCACTCAACCTATTTCATACACACCTGAGTCTGATGAAAAGGATCTACTTATCAGGAACTTGGCTGAGGAACTTAAGAAACTGACCAGCCGGGTTCAAGGCATTGAGGGATGCAAAGGAGTCGAGGGGCTGAACTATGAGGACCTCTGCATACAACCCAATGTTGAGTTGCTCGAGGGGTACAAACCTCCTAAGTTTGAAATGTTTGATGGTACAGGTGATCCAAGGGTCCATCTGAGGACCTACTGTGACAAACTGGTTGGAGTGGGGAAAGATGAGAGGATCCGCATGAAGCTTTTCATGAGGAGCTTGAAAGGAGATGCACTGTCTTGGTACATCAGCCAAGACCCCAGGAAATGGTCAAATTGAGTGAGCATGGCGTCTGGTTTCATGGACCGATTCAGGTTTAATACAGAGAACGCACCAGATGTGTTCTACATCCAGAATCTGAAGAAGAACCCACAGAAACATTTCGCGAGTATGCTACTCGCTGGAGATCCGAAGCTGCTAAGGTCAGGCCCGCCTTAGATGAGGAACATATTAATAAGTTCTTTGTCCACGCTCAAGATCCACAATACTATGAGCGGTTGATGGTGATTGAGAACCACAAGTTCTCCGACATTATCAAATTGGGTGAAAGGATCGAGGAGGGAATCAAAAGTGGTATGGTTACTAACTTTGAAGCTTTGCACACTACAAACAAGGCCTTACAGTCCAGGGGTGTGTCCAAGAAAAGGGATGTGGGAGCCGTGATGGTTGCACAGAGAACCAAATCCCCACTAAAATACCAAACTTTCCAAACACCTCCACTTACATATCAGCCAACCCCAAACTACCAAGCACCCTCATACCAAGCTCCACCACCAACCTATCAATCATCCCCACCGCCTACATATCAACCTACTTCACCAAGATATTCCCAGCCTGCTCCTGTTTACCACAACTATAATTCTCAACCATCCCACTATCAATCACCCCATGCACGCCACAACTTCCTTAGACCTCAGCCTAATTTTGATCGCAGACCTCCGAAACAATATACTGCCATCGCCGAACTTATCGACCAGCTGTATGAGAAACTAAAGGCTGCTGGTTATGTCACCCCCATCCCTGCTGTAACCCACGAGAATCCTTCTCAGTGAGTTAATCCAAATAAGTCCTGTGCATACCACTCCGACATTAAGGGACACACCATTGATGAATGCCGCTCTTTGAAGGATAAGATATAGTCCTCAACAAGATCATTGTGGCAAAAGAATATGCTCTAAACGTCCGCAAAAATCCACTCCCGGACCATAAGAGTGGGGGCATCTACATGGTTGAAGTAGAGGAAGATTGGGACCCCGAGGGGTTGATTGGGTTGATCGTAGAAGGTGATGACCCAAAGAAACCAGTGGTTACTCTCAATCCAATCATAGTCAAGATTCAGCCGGCTGAAGATGCTGAGGTAGATATGCCTATACTGCTTGAGTTTGAAGCAGCGCCACCCGCAAGGCACAGACATCAATCAAGGTCGAATTCATGCCTCCGGAAAATACACCCACACCATTTGAGATTGCAGTCCTGCCACCTAGGGCACATGTTCCGTTCGAAGTGAGGGTAGCTGCACCGATTATAGTGGCAATATCAACCACGCCACCCTTCTATACAAATGTTGTACCGTGGGACTATGCAGCTGAGGCAAGAAGGAAAGTGTCACGACCCAAAATCCATAAGGTCGTGATGGAGCTGGACACCACTGTCAGGCAAGCCAATCATTAATTAGTTAGGTTAAATTCCTATTTTGCATTCTTGAAATCATTGCCTTTCACTTTGTTACATAATAACTGAATAAAATTCTCTAAGTAAATTTGATAGTCTAAACATCCATTTTTAATAAAATACATCCCAAAACCCGGTGTCACAAGTGCATGAGCAAATTCTAAGAATTTTACAAATACTACAAAGCTTGTCCGAAATACAAATTGGACAAGGAATTTAAAATGAAAATAAATACAACATGAGGGAGACTATGTCAGTTGCGGGTCGACTCTGGATGGTGCAGCTCGTCTAAGTCTCCAAGTCAGTCACATCGTCGTGTCGAGCAGGGCCACTAGCTATGAATGTAACTGTGCAATACTAATGCACAACAAGTGTAGCATGAGTACGAAAACAACGTGTACTCAGTAAGTATCCCGCCTAACCTCAGAGAGGTAGTGACGAGAGGTCGATTTTTTACACTTTCTAGAGGTCAATACAATAAAATCGATGAAGGATATCGACATGGTTATTAACATCGAACAAATAATGACAGGAAAGAACAACTGTTTCCATAAATTTATAAATTCTCCGGTTTCCGTCATCTCATTTAGCAATTTACGTCCTTAAGACAATTTTTAATAGTTCGAGTCATAGATGGTATATAATATGTATATATCGTGCATAGGAAATGTCGAGGGTCGAACGGCCCGAACCAACAATAATAAAATGTGCACTGCCGAGGGTCGAATGGCCCGAATCAAAGATGCATCTATTCAGTCGTGGCGTACGGCCCGCTCCCATGAGAGTAGTGGAAAGTATCACCCCGCTCACGGAATATATATATATATTGCGAAGAGGTCACATATAAATAATAGAGTTACCCCGCTCGCGAATCATACCTGCGACTCGGGTATCCATATAAATACACATATTCAAGTATTAAATCCGGAATTTATCAGGGAATATTTAGCCAAAGAAAGGATAAATTCTCTTTTTAGATGATTAAGATAATGAAGTATAACCTACCTAAATATTCATTTACTAATTCAATGATATGAGACAACATCGTTCTATCAACAAAGTTACAAGTACAACAAGTAAAGCATGCTAGTGGGTCCAAGGCTACCCGGACATAAGCATATTAGTAGCTACGCACGGACTCCCGTCACCTCGTGCGTATGTAGCCTCCACAAATAGTAACACATATTCAATTAGTTCACCTATGGGGACGATTCCCCCTCACAAGGTTAGAAAGGAGAGTTACCTCGCTCCGAAATCCCATAACCGACTTCCAAACCTTTCCGACGACTCCCATTGATGCACAACGCCCCAAAACTACCAAATAACGGGAAACCAATGAAAATTCACTCTAATACTTGTAACAATTCAAATTATATAAATTCCCAACTCCGCTCGAAAAGTTGACGAAAATGCCCTCGGGCCCACGTGCCCGAATTTCAAAATTTCTCGAAGATAAATTCTACCCATAGCTTTACTAACTCAATATACAATTTACTCTATTTTTCATGCTCAAATTCATGGTAAAAGTCAAAAATTCCAAATTCTAGGTTTTTCTTCAAATTCCCAATTTGCTACTAATTTCCATGGCCAAATCTATATACAAACCTTGTATTTAACTTGAGGTGAGTAGGAACAACTTACCTTGACATAGAGGACTAAAAGCCCCTCTTGAAGCTCTCCAAAATCGCCCCAACTATGAGAAAAAAATGAGAGAAATTGCCAAAATCTCGGTTTAAGACAGTACACTGCCCCAGACACTTCCACTTCGAGATCGCGGAAATACCATCGCGATCGCGAAGGCCAACAATCAGCTTCCCCAAAACTTCTTCTTCGGGATGGAAGACATTACCACACGTTTGCGATGTACCACAATCCAGAACTACGCGATCGCATACCAAGCTTCGTGTTTGCATAGGCTAATCCAGCATACCAAGCTTCACTTCTTCTTCGTGATCGCACACCAGTTCCTGCGATCGTATAAGCTAAAATCTCTCCCCTTCAATTTTCTTCTTCGCGATCGCACACTAAGGGCCGCGATCGCGAAGCACACCAGATACACCAAAAGACAGCACCAACAAAACAGAGAAAAATGGCCCGAACTTGACCCGAAACACACCCGAGGCCCCCGGGACCCCGTCCAATCACACGACTTAGTCCCATAACATCCCACGGACTTTCTCGAGGCCTCAAATCACATCAACCAAGGCCAAAACCACGAATCACACTCCAATATAAACTTTATGAACTTTAAAATTCCAAACTTCTACATTCGATGCCGAAACTTATCAAATCACGTCCGATTGACCCCAAATTTTGCACACAAGTCAGATTCGACATTACGAACCTGCTCCGACTTATGGAATCGCATTCCGACCCCGATATCAAAATTTCCAATTCCGGTCGGATTTCTCAAAAACCTTCAAATTTCTATCTTTAGCCAAATGACTTCAAAATAACCTACAGACATCCCAATTCACTTTCGATCGCACTTCCAACTCCAGAATCACCATACGAATCTATTCCCATGCTCGAAACCCCAAACGGACATCTATAAAATTGAAATTCCTTCCAATCCAAATTTATGAAATTCTTCTAAAATGCTATCTTCCATAATATGCACTGAAACGCTCCCGGGTTATCCGACTCCCGATCTGAACATACGCCCAAGTCCGAAATCATCATACGAACCTGCTGGAACCTTCAAATCTTGATTTGGAGGTCGTTTACTCAAAATTCCAATCTTAGCTAATTCTTCCAACTTAAGGCTTCCGAAATGAGATTTTCTTTATAAATTGACTCCAAACTTCCTGAAATTCAGTTCCGACCACACCTACAAGTCATAATACTTGAAATGAAGCTGCTTATGACCTCAAACTTTTGAACGACACTCTAGAGCTCAAAACAACCGGTCAAGTCGTTATAGAAAGGCAAAGTCAAGATTGAGGAAGCTATTGCAGCACAGGGTATGACAAGGAATAGTAGAGTCTATACGCCTGAACATCTGGCTGAATCAAGCAAACATGCCTCCAATAGGCCACCCATTGTCGAGACGGGCCCAGACGACCTTTGGAGGAAGGTACATGCGAAGGAGTATTCTGTCATTGACCCAGGTCGGATATCCATCCTTTCCTTGCTGCAAAATTTAGAGGCACACAGAAATGCTTTGTTGAAAGTGCTGAATGAAGCGTATGTGCCGAACAATATCACTAGTGGGGAGATGTCCAACATGGTAGGCCAAGTGTTGGAAAGTCATAAGATCACCTTTCACGAGGACGAGCTGCCACCTAAAGGGTTGGGTCACAACAAATCCCTGCACATCACTGTGCAATGTGAAGACTATTTCATCACGAAGATTCTCATCGATGGGGGATCCAGTCTCAATATCTGTCCGTTGATAACGCTCAAGAAATTGGGCACAGGGCTGCATGAAATAAGAGATGGAGCGATAAATGTGAAAGCTTTTGATGGCTCTCAGAGGTCCATTATTGGCGAGATTAGTTTGTGCCTGCAGATGGGGCCAACTTGGTTTGAAGTTGACTTTCAAGTCATAGATGTATCAGCATCGTACAACCTGCTGTTAGGTCGACCATGGATACATGCTGCTGGGGCCGTGGCATCGACGCTGCATCAGGCAATGAAGTTTGAATGGAACCATCAAGAAGTGATCATTCATGGCAATGGACGCAATCATTTTTACAGTAGCCAGACTATTCCAGTGATCGAAGGAAGAAGAAAGCTGGGTGGAGACACTTACCACCACATTTCACGGGTCAACGCCATAGACAAAGACAAATGGTGGGATAGAAAAATCGCAAGCATGATGAACTAGAACGGGTATGAGCCAGGTAAAGGGCTCGGCAAGAACCTCCAAGGGATCTCCAAACCCATAAAGATCAAGAAACATGACACCACCTTCGGTTTGGGATACAAATATACCTGGGAAGAATTCAATAGCTGGTTGCCACCATGGCGCGGTCCCTATTACCCACTGGAGCAGTCGATACCGCATCTAGAGCAGACTTTCCACCATGCCGGCATTATCTATGGGTCAGATGAAGAAGAGGCACTTGAAGCATTGAGGAACTTATTCCTGAAGGACAAAGACATGGATTGTTATGTCGTTCTTGAGGAGGAGTGGGAGGAAAGCCCTTCCATACAGGACGTAAGTAGAGGAGTGTACCTCAAGAATTGGACCTTTAGAGCAGCCACAACCCAATGAGCCTTGGGGTAGCAAGGCTAAAACAAGAATTGTTCAATGTTTTTACTAAATGATTCTCTTTCACATTTTTCTTTCTTCAATTCCTGCAATAAGGTCCTCAATGTTCAAAAACATCTATTCAATTTATCAAAAGCACTTTTAAGTTTTTATGAATTAATATTTATTACTGTTGTTTTTCTCTCACTACTTTATCTTTACAGCATTTCTATTACTTGTCTAGATGAACCAATGACTGTGACATGCAACGAGACAACGCAACAAACAGACATTGATTCAGAAGAAGATGATATACCTGACGAGATTGTCAAAGAAGTTGAGATCTTTAAAAACAGACCTAAATCCAACCTAGATGAGACCGAAGTCGTCAACTTAGGAGATCCAGAAAATGTCAAGGAAACTCGCATCAACATTCATTTGTCGCCGTCAGAGAATAAGTAATACACTGAATTTTTAAAGGAGTATGAGGACATATTCTCCTAGTCGTATGATGACATGACTGGTCTAAGTACATCCATTTTGGCTCACGAACTTCCAACCAATCCAATGTGTCCACCGATAAGGGGAATGGACGTCATTGGACCAATCTAGCCTATTGCATCCAACGGGCACATGTTTATCTTGGAAGTAATTGATTACTTCACTAAATGGGTTGAAGCAGCATCCTACAAAGCGGTGACTAAGAAAGTCGTGGCAGACTTTGTCCGCGACCGCATTGTTTGTCGATTCGGAGTCCTAGAGTCAATCATCACCGACAATGGTTCCAATCTCAACAGTGAGTTAATGAAAGCTATGTGTGAAACCTTCAAAATCAAACACAAGAATTCTACAGCCTACCGACCTCAAATAAATGGAGCTATAGAGGCTGCCAATAAAAACATCAAGAAGATATTGAGGAAGATGATAGAGAAGCATAAGTAGTGGCACGAGAAGATATCATTCTCTTTGCTGGGATACCACACCACCGTCCGCACATCAACCAAGGCAACCCCTTATATGCTGGTTTATGGTACAGAAGTTGTCATTCCCGTTAAGGTAGAAATTCCTTCCCTAAGGATCATACAAGAAGCTAAGCTCAGTGATGTAGAGTGGGTAAAGAACTGTTATGAGAAACTGGCCCTCATAGACGGAAAAAGGATGAATGCAGTATGTCATGGTCAACTCTATCAGAATAGAATGACCAGAGCCTTCAACAAGAGAGTCAAGCCGAGACAGTTCACACCGGGGCAGCTGGCGTTGAAGAAGATATTTCCACATCAAGATGAAGCCAAAGGGAATTTCTGTCCCAACCGGCAAGGTCCATACATGGTTCACCGAGTACAGACAGGTGGAGCTCTTATACTTGCATAAATGGACGGAGAAGTCTAGCCATAACCGATCAATTCAGATGCAGTCAAGCGTTACTATGTGTAATCCTTTATGCTTTCCTTATATGATGTAAATTGAACTACGCTTGACCTGATTCCCATTTAAGAGGGGATACGTAGGCAGCCCTATGGTTTGGTCATAATTCAATAAAAAATTCATTTTCCCCGCAATTGGAAACTGGGGCAGAATTTTGAGGAGGACCCTCAAAATTCCGAAGCAAGCTCAGCCGATCTCCACACGAGCAATGGTCAGAAACATCAACCCATCAAACTGGGGCAGAATTTTGAGGAGGGCTCTCAAAATTCCAAAGCAGGAGAGGTTGCAATGTCTTGATCCGTGTCACGGTTGTCGGTTCATCTAAACTACTTTAAATTATACGTTTATGTCATACTTTAAAAAAATCATGCATACTTATTCTTGAAATAACTTTGTTTAGCAAACGCTACCCCGATGATATGGATGGTATCATTATATCAAGCCAAACAAGTCAAGCAAATCCAACGGGGATACGAACTAACCTTCCCCATTTACAGAACTCACGACTTTTCTTTGGATGCAGGCATAAAGGATCGCAAAGGCCCAAAGTACACTATCCGCATGAAGGACAAATATTGATTTTCAAACCTTTCGCACATGCCGGCATTTATTATCAGAACAAACGATGGTCCATAATCACAATGCTCACAACAGTCGCTATATCACAATTTATTACTTGCTAAGAATTTCTATCACTATTTGTCATTTAATTCGCTGCATAAGGCTACTTTTCTGTCTTCCGAGGTTAAGCTCTACCTCTATTTGCATAAGGCTACCATTCTGCCTTCCATCTGCATAAGGCTACCTTTCTACCTTCCGCCTCCTTAAGGCTACCTTTCTGCCTTTCGAGGTTAAGCTCTACCTCCATTTGCATAAGGCTACCATTCTGCCTTCCATCTGCATAAGGCTACCTTTCTGCCTTCCAAGACTAAGCTCTGTCTCCATATGCATGAGGTTACGCTCTACTTCCATCTACATAAGGCTACCTTTCTGCCTTCCCTTTGCATAAGGATACCTTTATGCCTTACAAGACTAAGCTCTGTCTCCATCTGCATGAGGTTAAGCTCTACCTCCATTTGCATAAGGCTACCATTTTTCCTTCCGCTTGCACAAGGCTAACTTTCTGCCTTCCGAGACTATGTTCTGTCTCCATCTGCATGAGGTTAAGCTCTACCTCCATCTGCATAAGGCTACCTTTCTGCCTTCCACCTGCATAAGGCTACCTTTCCGCCTTCCGAGGTTAAGCTCTACCTCCATCTGCATAAGGCTACCTTTCTGCCTTCCACCTGCATAAGGCTACCTTTCCGCCTTCCGAGGTTAAGCTCTACCTCCATTTGCATAAGGCTACCATTCTGCCTTCTATCAGCATAAGGCTACCTTTCTGCCTTCCTAGACTAAGCTCTGTCTCCATTTGCATCTGCATAAGGCTAACTTTCTCCCTTCCGAGACTAAGTTATGTCTCCTTCTGCACGAGGTTATGCTCTACCTCCATTTGCATAAGGCTACCATTCTTCCTTCCGCGTGCATAAGGCTAACTTTCTGCCTTCTGAGACTATGTTCTGTCTCCATCTGCATGAGGTTAAGCTCTACCTCCATTTGCATAAGGCTACCATTACGCCTTCAGCTTGCTTAAGGATAACTTTCTGCCTTCCGAGACTAAGTTTTTTCTCCATCTGCATTTGCATAAGGCTACCTTTCTGCCTTCCGAGGCTAAGATCTGCCTCTAATTTACCTTCTACCGAGACTAAGCGCTGTCTCTCGAAGCATTATTTACTTCACTTTTCTTTCGGGCTAAGCTCTGCCCTTCAATTCGCAAGACTAAGCTCTGTCTTGTCTGCATCATATTACTGCATTTCATGGGCTGAAATATCGCCAACCTGTCCAAAGGCGTCATCGTTCGGAGGCACCTTCTTAATAGCCCGAGAACATTATGTCATGTCCTGGGGATCCCTTTCAATTGTGCATATCATTATTCAAAGGAGTCATCGTTCGGAGGAACCATCTTCATGGCCCGAGAACATCATTTCATGGCATGTGAATCCCTCATCAAACAATTCATGACCCAGGACATCATGGTCTGATGATGTCATTCTTAATCGTCCGAATACAACATTCATAGTCCAACAGGAACTTGCATCATATTTCAATTTACGCACAATATATGCTTGTATTGCTTATTTGCAGGTAATCCGGTGAGGAACGGCTACCCTAGCAGGAGCAGTCCCGCTCCAGTTCTCCCAACAATTCCCGTAAATCATTTATTCATCCAGCCTTGTATGTTGCGCCCATTCTTGTAAAACTTCATCGGTATACTTCGCCGGCGAATCCTGAACTACAAACGACCTGATTCCTGTAAAACCAAGGATATATAGGCAACTCAGAAACCAAGGTGCGATCTAAATCTCTCGAACTGTTTCGCTCGGTCAAAATTGGCCATCATATCTTTACCCGACAAACTTTTTCATCTTTTCCAGGTAAAGAGGGGCAGCTGTTGATACCCAAATTTCCTCAGAATATTGTAAAATTGCATATATAGCTTCAAAGATACATCAATAGCAATTGATATTTTTCCATAATTTTCTATATTTTCTATTAATTTATCCAGCATTTTATTTCCAATGAATAATTATAAAATTGCATTACAAATGACTTCAAAAGCATTTCTTGATTTCATCATTTAAGGTCCTATTAAGGCCAAATCATTTCATAATTAGCCAAATTGGCACCTTTTGGCCATAATTGCAATAACTTTGCAATTATGGCCCAATCATATAATTTATGCTATTTTTGTCCAGAAATTAATCATTTTGTATTTTTAAATACTAAGTAATCATTTTAAACTATTTCTACGCGTGACATTCAGCTTTTACAATTTATTAGCTATTTTGTAATTTTTTTTACTTAATTTAATTAGGTATTTAACAAATAGCCATTTTCATTTCAATTCTAGCCTATTAAAATCAGCCCAAACCCCAATTAAATTAACCCAATACCCCAGGCCCAATCCGTTAAAATCACCCGACCCAACTTGTGTTTCAATTTGAACCGTTGATCAATTTTGATCAACAGCTAAGATTACCCCTTCCTAAAATAAACCCTAAAGACTACCTTTCCACCCTTCTCATTTCCCTCTCATTATCTCCGCCCTTCACTCTCTCATCTCTCTCAAATGCTCTCTACTATTACCGCCATAGTTCTCACCGGCCGTCGACTTGCCAGTCTCTATGGTGGTCTCAAGACCACCCCCTGCCCATGGCTCTCCTCCTACACTGGATTATAGCTACCCTAAGGTCCTCAAGAGAACCTGGAGAAGTTCACTCACCCCCCATGACCTCTCATGCCATTCTCCGGCCATCCACGGCCGTCCGAGTAAGATTCCATTATTTCCGTCTAGAACTAGTGGTTCTTAAGCAGTTTTCGCCTTCTCTTTGGGTTGTCTCTATGAAACCCTAACTATCAGTCTCTGATTCTCTTAGATCTGTAACAGATCTTGGCTTATTATGAGCTATTTTTGACGTTTTAAGGGTTTTTCCGATTTTCATAAAGTGACTCTTCATCTTCAAAACTAGGGTTCTTAAACCTCTTTTCAAAAATGATTTTCCTTCAGATTTTAAGTATAACCTTATGATTTTCATTATGTTTAAGCTTTATTTGAGCTTTTTCCCTTTTGTCTGAGTTATTTTGTTAAAAAACCCCAAAGTTCATGATTTTAATCGTTGTTTTTGAGTCTGTTTTCGATAATATGTTTACCTGTTCTATTATGTTTACTGTGTTCTCCTGAACACTCTATGATTCCGTGATTTTTACCCCATGCTTGCTTGTTAGGGTTTCTTGCTGCTATTATCCCTGCTTATTATGTGGTTCTACTCTATTTTTGTTCATCAATGTCTCTGAATCTTCACTCCTCCCGCTTGTATTACATTCATTCTGTAATTCATGTTATGCTCTATGCGAATCCCTAATTTCGTGTGATTTTACCCTATTTTGGTTACTAGGGTTCCTGATCCTTGCCTATCATGTGTTTATTCCGTGGTATTTTCCTTTGGCTAATATTGTCTCGTATTCGAATCCCTTGATTCCCTATGATATGCTTCACTGATTTCTTGTGATATTCTCTACTGATTTTCTGACTTATAAAATATTTTCCTACCTTATTCTATAGTTGATTATGCTGTCAATTTGATATTTAAGAATTTTTCCTTAATTAGATATCCTGTACCTAACCTAATTACTTGTCTTATACTTGTACTATGTTGAAATATTTCCTTATGTGTTATATTCCAGTCTTATGGTATCTTGCCTTATTTTGCTACCTGTCTATTACCGTTTGATTTTGATTCCTTAATTAAAGGGACACTTACACTGATTTTATATTATTTGATATACAATCCCATAATTACTGATTAACTTTGATTTTACCTTATTTGTTACCTGTTTTCAAACTATATATACCCTGCTTTTCATTAACACAAGACACATACACACTAGTTCAAAAGCTCTCTCTCTCACACTAAAACTTTCTGCTCGCTTTGTGTGTTATTTATTACTGTTCCAAGTTAGTCGGCTGCAAGCCAAGGCTAACTATTGTGCTCCCTTATCCTCCACTTTGTGTTTACTGTCTTCTCTACTGGTATGTTCTGATTTCAATTCAAGTTCCCAAACCAATATGTTTCTTCTAGTACTTCAATTCGTCATGTTTATAATATGTTTTTACTTATGGTTTTGATGTGATGTCTGCACTTGACCTATTTGCACTATGGTTCACTTAGCATGTTATGTATCCCCTCCCTTAGAACTCAACATGCTTATGTACTGATACCCCCTTTTAGTGTACTTCACTATGATTCTACTTTACTTAGGCTTCTCTAATTACTGGCCTGAAATCTCTGTGCTAAAGCAAGTTGTACTTTATGACTACTTTGTCCTTTGTAGTTCTGAAATACCTACTTGAATTCCCTTAGCATATGGAAGATTCTGTACTTCTACAACTATATGTTCACCTATGTACCCTATGTGTCCCCAATCCCTCACTACCCTGTTTGTGGTTGTTGAACTTGTCTTAGTTCTTATTCTACACGTGCTGTTCTGATCCTGAGATGGGAATGTTGTTTGTTCTTATGGCCCTACTCTTTTCAAACTGTTTTATTACTGTTTTTGCAAAACTCATTTTAAAACCAGTCTTTCTTGTTCAAAACTATTTTCTTACTCAAATCTTTTCAAAACTATGTCAAGCACTCTCACTCTACTCTTAGACCCTTAAGTTCTGCACTTTTAATGTGTGACTGCTTAGGGATCCCTACGAGATCCCTATGAACTGTAACACATTAGAGCTGGCTCTTCCACACTACACTTACTCAATTGTGGTTATGAAATCTGGGTGTGAGCACTGCCCGGGATCCCTTGAGGTCCTTAGGGAACTATGACACACCCGGATATTGAGAAAGGCTATTAAACAATCTGGCATTGAGGTTATGGAAATTTGGGCCTATTTGCAGGCTCCCTATAGTATAACTTCTTATTTTCTTTCTTCTATTCATGTAATTCATTCAATTTGGTTTGTAATAATTATTGTAAACAACACTAGGGCTGGATAGTGAAAAAGGGAAAGGGTAGCTATGCATGCTATAAAGGGTAGAAACCATGCTTCTAGGTTTACATTTCCTCTGTGCGCAATATAATTCATGTTTAGGAATAACACGTGCAAAGTATGTCATGCATTAGATACCATGCCCATTAGGTTTCGTATATACTATTTTCAGCATCTCATTTTGGCACTATCACCTAGAAATCATGTGCTAGGATAAACATATTAAGGCAAACTATCACTCATACGACCATGTCTAATAAATGTTGTGATTCTGAGTATATAGGAATCCCGCCCTATGTAAACCTTGCATATCCTGAAATCATTTAGAAATCATGCTTTAGGAATTCTGCATATGCATCATTTTATATCTCTTGTGTGCATTAGACACCATGTTTTAGGATTTCATTCATACTCGCTCAACTACATTTAGTGTAACTACTGATGTATAAAAAGGGGTATAAAACAGCCCCACCCCATTTTTACAACTGGTAATAATTTTGTATTTTGCAACACCTAGGTACAACATGTTTAAGAAAGCAACGCAAAACAGTTTCCTTAATAAATCTAGGTAACTACCACGCCTAGGCAAGCCTTAGGTAATTAAGGTTATTAAAACTGGAAACAAGCTTCTTTTATTGTGTACTGTCTAACTATCAACAAATTCAAAATCAATAGGCAAAACTGATTAAGATTTCCTCTCTGAGTTATGAAACGAACCTACCTCTTTGTTATTATCACTTAGATACCATGCTTTAGGATCTGAAAACCCAGACCTTAACTGTGTTTGAGTCATGTTGTTTCTCTGCATTATCTGTGGAGGTACTTGGACCTTTTATGTTTAAATTCTTATCCCTTTAATTGTAGTCCTATATGTTATTGATTGTCGCTTAGTGTTTTACCTTCAAACCTAAGGGTCTGCCTAGAACCTTCCTCATAGGATAGAAGTCCTAAACTCCTCCAGGACTAATAGGAAGGGACGGGTAACAACATGCAATAAAGGTCATGACCAACACTCGCTCTAAGTACTTTTACGGGTTGGGAAAGGGTAGATATGGATATGATGACCGGTGCACTAATACCACGTGTAGCCTCTCTTTGAGGAGTGACATACCGGATATTGCATTGATGTGATCCATATAACAAATAAACTTAGGACATCCCTTATGCATGTTTAGACTATAACCCTTTTCAAAAATCTACTTAGTTGTTAAATATTTTCAAACTTAGTGTGCTCAGACTGCGAATATTTCAAAACCATCTACTATTTTAAACAATAATTGCTTACTTGCTACTCGTAAAAAATTCACAAAGTTGTTTGGCCGGGAACCACAGTTGTGGATCATGAGGGGTGCCTAACACCTTCCCCTTAGGATAATCTCAAGCCCCTTACCCTATCTCTGGTTATCAAACGTTCTTGTAAATGACTCCCCCCCCCCAAATAGGTGCCCTAACGCACCTTAACGCGTTAGGTGGCGACTCTCCAAAAATTGCAAACCCCTTTCTCAAAAGGAAGCGAGTTGTCCCAACAATGTCAAAAACCCTTGACCGACCCCGGAAGGAGTTTGGAAAAAAGGGGGCGCGAAAGTCCCCGAGTAAGCATTAAAGCCACTCTCAATAAATCAGGCCTAGGAGCACCACTACTTCTGTTGATACAACAATTAGGCCCTATAACAACTCAAACAATCAGATGCGGACTCTAACCATCACAAACAAATAACAAACTTCTAACCTCCTAACCTCAAAGGAGGACTCTAATTTACCAAATTTAAGCTAGCTCACCTACTATGTCAAAGAAGGTAGTAACATCACATATCTGTCCTGAAACAAGTTCCCTCACAAGAATAAATAGTCCATACACTCAAATCAAAGAATGAATATAATTTAAGGACTTGGCATCAAAGAACAACTCTCGAACTCACAAACGAATTCACAAGAATAAAGAACCATAGGCTTGACCATTATGTGCATCTCTATTAATTAAGTGTGCTAGAATAGAAACAAATATGACTTTAACGGGTGATAATGTCGTCTAGAGGACGCGTAGGAGAACTATATAATAGTGACTTACACTTCCCTAAGCACTTTGCACTTTTAGACTTCATCACCCATTATTTTCTACTCTGTACTGTCACGACCCAAATCCGAACTTAGGTCGTGATGGCGCCCAACGCCGGGGTCAGGAAAGCCAACACTTGTGTTACTAACAAGATTACCTTATTTGATGAATTATTCCAAAACTTTACCAATTTTTAGGGTTTAACATAGTAAGGTGAAAACATATGACTTGGCCAATTTAGTTCAACACAAAAAAAGGGTCGTAGATAACATATATATATACAGTGCCAAATATAATATCTACTACGTGCCAAGACCTAGTGTCACAAGTCTACGGGTGGACTAGTGGAATATACAAAATAAGTAGAATAATTGTGCTACTGTCTGAAGTAAATGGACAGAAATAGCCAAAAGACAACTCCAAAGTGCTGCTGAGATACGCCAAGGGGAGCAACTCACCATGAAGTCGGGTACAGAGTATGCCCTCAAGATCACGCTCCGGTCAGATAATCAAAAGACCTGTACAATTAAGTACAGAAGTGCAGCATGAGTACATATAAACAAATATGTACCCAGTGAGTATCCTGTCTATTCTCGAAGAAGTAGTGACAAGAGGTCGACGTTATACTTACTAGGGTCAGGATGTAATAATATAAGTGAATGAAGACTAGGAAGGAATAACAGTTCCAGAAATTACAAGACATGAAAATATCAAGTATAAATTTACAATTTACCACTGCATGTCATATCACACTAGTATAAAATAAACTAACTTTTCCTTTTCACATGAAGAAGTTTATATGATAACAACAAGACTCTCAGTCAAAATATACAGCACATAGTATACCGAAGCGTACGACCGAAGCGTTGCGAAAATAAATGTGCACTGCCAAGGGTCGAACGACTCAAACCATAGATGCATCTATTACCCCGCTCGCGAATCGAACATGCGACACGGTCGACATGATAATAAGGCTACCCCGCTCGCAAATCATACATGCGACGCGGGTGCTCATATACATACACAAAATTTTCAGGGAATCCAGGAATTCAATAGAGAGTATACTTGCAAACAAGAACTTAAGCATCTGAAATTTTGAACGTATCTTCCTAATATTCTCATGCTAATTCAAGGGTAATAAGAAACTCAAAAATACATTTAGGGATAAATGTAAGGCACATAAAAGCATGCTCGTGAGTCCTAAAACTTCCCGATATGGCATAATAGTAGCTACGCACGGACTCTCGTCACTTCGTGTGTGCGTAGACCCCACAAATAAGGACATTTAAATAATGTACAATTACCTATAGGGACAATTCCCTCTTACAAGGTTAGAAAGGAGACTCACCTCGTGACGAATCTACTTCCCGGACCAAGAACGCGCCCTAAACTCCGAACTCTACACTCGAGGACTCGAAACTAGCCAAATGTTATACAAATACATCAATTTATGCCCAAAGTATTGAAATTCCCCTATTTAATTAGTAAATTCATCATTCTTGAAGAAATCCCAAAATTTACCCCCAGGCCCGCATGCTAGGATTCCGAAAATTCACGAAGGAAACACTCACCCATAACCTAAGGATCTTTTAATATATGATTTTTACTTGATTTCATAGCCAATTCGCGGGTAATTCCTCAAATTCCCGAAAGCCCTAGGGTACTACCCAATTCTTGATTTCCACTAATTTAGAAGGTTAATTTAACTAAGAATTCATGTATTAAACTAACACTAGAATAGAGTTTACTTACCTTATCAGTAGCTAGGTCGTGGAGCAGGTTTCCCAAGCTCTCAAGGTCTCAAATGGTGGAAGAAATGAGGAAACATGGACATTTCCCGTGTTTTAAAGAGACACACTACCTAACAGTGGTTTCGCACCTACGGATCAAGGACCACACCTGCGAGCAAAGGATCGCACCTACAGAAATGGACGAGGAGGCCTGACCCGCACCTGCGGAGAGGAGAGCACATCTGCGGCTCCGCTCCTGCGGAACTTTGTCCGCATCTGCGAGAAATGGGCTGCCCGTTAGGGGTCGCACCTACGAGGCTGGGACCGCAGGAGCAGTCCCGCACCTGCGACTGGGCAACCGCACCTGCGGTCACACCAGATCAGGTGCACCAGCAACTGATGCAGCTGGATTTTGGCTTCGTTGGGTGCCCGAGAGGCACCTGGGCCCACCCGAGCCCCCCTCCAAATATACCAACAAGTCCCATATCATAATATGGACTCGCTCGAGCCTTCGGAAAACTCTAAACAATGCTAAAACCCAAAATCACCCTCAAAACCCCTAAAGATCAAACTTAAGAATTTCAAGTTCTTGAATTCGGTTTCAGTGTGCCGAACCGACCTATACTACTCGGAATGACACCAAATTTTGCAGGCAAGTCATAAATGACATAACAGAACTATTCTCGGTCTTGGAATTCTCTTCAGACCTCGATAACACAAAAACACATTCCAAATCAAATTTCAAACTTAAGGAAATTCTTATTTCGATATTGGGCGCCGAAACGCTCCCGGGTCATCCAAAACCCATTCCGAACATACGCCCAAGTCCAAAATCATCATACGAAGCTACCGGAACTATCGGAACTCGATTCAGATGTCGCCTACTCAAAATGTTGACCGAAGTCAAACTTGGCCAAAAAGGCCAACCCTTAAGGAACTAAGTGTTCCTATACCACTCTAAACACTTCCGAATCCTGAACCACCCGACCCCGCAAGTCATAAATCACAATAAGACGCTATGTGAAGTTTCATTTAGGGGAACGGGGTCCGATAACGCAAAACGACCGGTCAGGTCGTTACATTCTCCACCTCTTAAATAAACGTTCATCCTCGAACGGGTCTAGAATCATACCTAAAGTGCTAAATAAGTGCGGATATCTGCTCCGCATGTCCTTCTCGGACTCCCAAGTTGCTTCGTCGACTGGTTGGCCCCTCCACTAGACTTTTACAGCAGAAACTCTCTTGGATATCAACTGGCAATCCTGCCTATCAATGATAGCAACTGGCTCCTCCTCGTAGCCCAACTTCTCATGCAATTGAATAGTGCTGAAATCAACCACGTGCGAGAAGTCGGCATGGTACCTACAGAGATGGACACATGAAAAACCGAATGAATTCCTGATAAACTGGGAGGTAAAGCAAGCTCATAAGCAACCTCTCCAACTCGCCTCAACACCTTGAAATGGCCTATAAACTGTGGGCTCAGCTTGCCCTACTTCCCGAACCTCATAATACTCTTCATCGGCGAGACCTTCAACAGTACCTTGTCTCCCCCCATAAATGCTACATCACGCGCCCTCTGATCCGCGTAACTCTTCTGTTAGGGCTGTTCTATGCGGAGCCTCTCCTGAATTAACTTCGCTTTCTCCAAAGCATCCTTCACCGGGTCTGTTCCATATAACTTAGCCTCGCCAGGCTCAAACCACCCGATAAGAGAACAAAATCGCCGACCATAAAAAGCCTCAAATAGAGCAGTCTCGATGCTGGATTGATAACTATTATTGTAAGCAAACTCGGCCAAAGGCAAGAACTGGTCCCACTGACCTCCAAAGTCAATCACACATGCCATGAGCATGTCCTCCAATATCTGAACTGTACGCTCCGACTGGTCATCAGTCTGAGGGTGAAATGTTGTGCTGAGTTCTATATTGGTACCTATCTCACTATGCAATGCTCTCCAGAAATGCGAGGTGAACCAAGGACCTCGATCTGATATAATGGACACCGGCACACCGTGCAACCAGACTATCTCCCTAATGTAGATCTGGGCCAACCTCTCAGAAGTATAAGTAGTATCCACTGGAATGAAATGCGCCAATTTGGTCAATCTATCCACAATGACCCAAACCGCGTCAACCTTCCGCAACGTCCGAGGCAACCCAACCACGAAGTCCATAGTGATGCGCTCCCACTTCCACTCAGGAATGTGCATTTGCTGAAGTAGGCCTCCTGGCCTCTGGTGCTCATACTTCACCTGCTGGCAATTAAGACACCTAGCCACATACTTGACTATATCCTTCTTCATCCGCCTCCACCAGAAATGCTCCTTCAAATCATGATACATCTTCGTAGCACCAGGATGGACAAAATACGTTGAACAGTGAGCCTCTTCCAGAATCCTCTCCCTCAGGCCATCCACATTAGGAATACATAAACGGCCCTGAAGTCTCTAAACACCATCCTCGCCAGTAGCAACCTCCTTGGAACCACCCTGAATCACTGTCTCCCTAAGCTCTGCCTGACGCGGATCATCAAACTACCGAGCCTTAATTTCACCCAATAACGAAGACTGAGAAACCACATGTGCTAGAACTCGACGAGGCTCTGAAAGGTCAAATCTCACAAGGCGATTAGCCAAGGACTGATTGTCCAAGGCTAGAGGTCTCTCCTCTGCTGCAATATAAGCTAAGCTACCCATACTCCCCGCCTTCCTACTTAAGGCATCTGCTACCACGTTTGCCTTGCCCGGATGATAAAGAGTGGTGATATCATAATCCTTCAGCAACTCAAGCCACCTGCGCTGCCTCAAATTAAGATCCCTCTGCTTGAAAAAGTGTTTCAAGCTGCGTTGGTCTGTATAAACCTCATAGGACACTCCATACAAGTAGTGCCTCCAAATCTTAAGAGCATGAACAATCGCCGCCAACTCCAAATCGTGAACAGGGTAATTCTTCTCATGAACCTTCAACTGGCGCGAAGCATAAGCAATAACTCTCCCTTCCTACATCAACACACACCCCAAAACAACACGTGAAGCATCGCAATACACTGTATACATCCTTGAACCGGAAGGCAATACTAGAACTAGTGCTGAAGTCAATGTTGCCTTGAGATTCTGAAAGCTCGCCTCGCACTCATCAGACCATCGGAACGTGGCATTCTTCTGAGTCAATCTAGTCAATGGGGCTGCAAAAGATGAAAACCCCTCCACAAATCGGCGATAATTGCCTGCTAGGCCCAAGAAGCTCCTGATCTCTGTAGCTGAAGTAGGACGCGACCACCTCTTAATTGCCTCAATCTTCTGAGGATCAACCTTGATACCCTCTCCGGATACCACATGCTCCAAGAATGCCACGGAATCTAACCAGAACTCACACTTGGAGAACTTAGCATATTGCATATAGTAAATCAAGATATCATCAATGAAGACGATGATGAAGGAATCAATATATGGCCTGAACACCCTGTTCATCAAGTCCATGAACGCTGCTGGGGCATTATTCAAGCCAAAGAACATCACCAGGAACTCATAGTGGCCATATCTCGTACGAAAAGCAGTCTTCGGAACATTTGAGGCCCGAATCTTCAATTGGTGATACCCCGATCACAAATCAATCTTAGAAAACACCCGAGCACCCTGCAACTGGTCAAACAAATCATCGACGCGTGACAAATGATATTTGTTCTTCATGGTGACCTTGTTCTACTGGCGGTAATCAATACACATCCTCATAGACCCATATTTCTTCTAAATAATAAGGACTGGAGCACCCCACGACGATACACTCGGTCTGATAATCAAAAGACCTGTACAATTAAGTACAGAAGTGCAGCATGAGTACATATAAACAAATATGTACCCAGCGAGTATCCTGTCTATTCTTGAAGAAGTAGTGACAAGAGGTCGACGTTATACTTACTAGGGTCAGGATGTTATAATATAAGTGAATGAAGACTAGGAAGGAATAACAGTTCCAGAAATTACAAGACATGAAAATATCAAGTATAAATTTACAATTTACCTCTGCATGTCATATCACACTAGTATAAAATAAACTAACTTTTCCTTTTCACATGAAGAAGTTTATATGATAACAACAAGACTCTCAGTCAAATTATACAGCACATAGTATGCCGAAGCGTACGGCCGAAGCGTTGCGAAAATAAATGTGCACTGCCGAGGGTCAAATGACTCGAACGATAGATGTATCTATTACACCGCTCGCGAATCAAACATGTGACGCGGTTGACATAATAATAAGGCTACCGCGCTCGCGAATCATGCATGCGACGCGGGTGCTCGTATACATACACAAAATTATAAGAGAATCACGGAATTCAATAGAGATTATACTTGCAAACAAGAACTTAAGCATCTGAAATTTTGAACGTATCTTCCTAATATTCTCATGCTAATTCAAGGGTAATAAACAACTCAAAAATACATTTAGGGGTACATGCAAGGCACATAAAAGCATGCTCGTGAGTCCTAAAACTACGTGACATGGCATAATAGTAGCTACGCACGGACTCTCGTCACTTCGCGCGTGCGTAGCCCCCACAAATAAGGACATTTAAATCATGTATAATTACCTATCGGGACAATTCCCTCTTACAAGGTTATAAAGGAGACTCACCTCGTGCCGAATCTACTTCCCGGACCAAGAACACGCCCGAAACTCCAAACTCTACACCCGAGGACTTGAAACTAGCCAAATGTTATACAAATACATCAATTTATTCCCAAAGTATGGAAATTCCCCTATTTAATTAGTAAATCCATCATTCTTGAAGAAATCCCAAAATTCACCCCCGGGCCCGCACGCTCGGATTCCGAAAATTCACAAAGGAAATTCTCACCCATAATCTAAGGATCGTTAATATATGATTTTTACTTAATTTCATAGCCAATTCGCGGGTAATTCCTCAAATTCCTGAAAGCCCTAGGTTACTACCCAATTCTTGATTTCCACTAATTTAGAAGGTTAATTTAACTAAGAATTCATGTATTAAACTAACACTAGGATAGAGTTTACTTACCTTACTAACACTAGGAACATAATCTCAGTGTTTAATTCATGAAGATCAGTAGAAAAAGGTGGGGTTAGGGCTTGAGATTATGAGACCTTTAGGGGTAGATTTGAGTGGTCAAACGAACTCCGATTTTAGCGTTCTTTATATGTATGGACTCGTGAGATAACGAAGAACATTTTGGTATAAAAATGTCTGAGTTCCGAGACGCGGGCTTGGGGGTCAAGTTTTAGCAAATTTCGGGTTTTGAGCTAAAATTGATATTTTTGAATTGGAATTCATTCCTTAAGCATAATTTGATGATAAAAATATGAACTTGTTAGATTTGGAGCGCTCAGAGGTTGATACGAGAGGCAAGTGTATTGCGGAATAGTTTGCGGGCTAGTTTGAGGTAAGTAATGTCCTTAAATCCTATCTTGAGGGTATGTAATCCCGGACTATGCACCCTTTCATGGGTTTTGAAATGCAAAGGTTGAAAATTTGGAGATATATTCCTTACTTAGGCAACTATTGAGTTGCGAAACCAATTTTTACGCTTATGCTTAATAGTATTGATATATATATATATATTTGATATGTTTTGCGCTGTAAGCCATGTTTGGGGCATGGTGATGATCTGTTTACCCCTTGGGGGATGTTTTACTATTTTCCTCACTGATATGTTATGATTTTCACTCAGTCTTTTCTTGATAATTGTTTTGACACTCAGAGTATTTTGATACTATTTCTTGAAAAATGAAACACTACTTTTGTGATGACCCAAAAAGGGGTCATCTTATGTGCATCTAATTTGGACTGTGTTCCGAGGCCTGAAAGCCTCCATTAATCTCACCTCGATGTGCATGCCCAGCCCGGGCGCATAGCCGGGAAGCCTTTATGTGAAAAACATGATTAAGAGTTAAATTTGTGATAATTAATTGAATAAAGTTGACTTTGGTCAACATTTTTGGTTAACGGGCCCGGATCCGTGATCCAACGGTTCCGGAAGGTCNGTTTGGTATGAAACTGACTTGATTTGATTTGTTTCGGATCAAATGAGAAAATTGGAGTTAATGAAGTTTTGAGGATTTTCAAAGAATTTGAAATTTGGCTTGAAATGTGATTTTGTGTTCTCGAGGTCCGAATGAAGTTCCGAGACTTGGTATAGTTCTGTATCTCATTTATGACTTGTCTGCAAAATTTGAAATCATTCCGAGTAGTATAGACCGGTACGGTGCATTGAAGTGAATTCTAGAGTTTCAAGTTTTTAAGTTTTGATTCAATTTGGTTTTGGGGTTGAATTTTGAGTTTAGTTGTTGTTTTTCTCCTTCCTAAAGTTTGAGCGAGTGCGTATCATCAATACTGACTTGCCGATGCTTTTGGACATGGTCCCGAGAGGCTCGGGTGAATTTTGGACCCCCGGGAGCTAAGTTGGAAAAACCAGAATTTTCTGTATCTGGTTTCCTTCTTCGCGTTCGCGGGAGGGTGGCCGCGTTCGCGAAGAAGTAATTGGGCAGAGGCTATGGATGCTCTACGTGTTCGCGTTCCCCAGCCCGCGTTCGCGATGGGTTGGGCCCCCTGGCCTTCGCGTTCAGCCCCCCTCTAGCCGCATTCGCGAAGGTCTAGCCCAGCTAGCCTCCGCGTTCGTGGGCCCTCCGTCGCGTTCGCATAGGGTCCAACCATTGGGCCGGCCCAGCTACCATTTGTCTTCGCGTTCGTGGTCTCTCTCTCGCGTTCGCATAGAAGGGCCTCCTACGGCCTGGGCCATTGGCCTTCGCGGACGCGATGCCCCTGTCGCGTTCGCGATGAAGGGACATCTGGGCAGGGTAGTTTATTTACTGGATTTAAGTTATCCTCTCCATTTCCATCTTCTTCCTTGTATTATTTGAGAGCTTCCAAGAGGGCCTTCAACCTAGTACTTGAGGTAAGTAAATTCCCTATTTAACACTAGTTTCAAACATTAATTATTAGTTAAATTCCCTACTAAATTATCAAAAATCATGGAATTAGGTAGTAATTTTAGGATTCTTGAGGGCTTTGTGATTTTCAATTTTAGGCCATGAATTCAAGTAGAAATCGCACATTAATGATCCTTAGGCTATGGGTGAGTGATTCCTTCGAGAATTTTCGGAATTTGAACATGCGAGGCCGGGGTTGGAAATTGAGAATTCTTCAAGAATAGCGATTTTATTGAATAACTAGGATAAGTTATCACATTGTACATGCATTGATGTTGTTTTATACCTTTTGACTAGTTGCGAGTCCTCGGGTATAGAGTTCGGAGTTTTGGGCGCAATTGTTGTCCGAGGTGTAGATTCGACACGAGGTGAGTCTCCTTTCTAACCTTGTAAGAGGGAATTGTCC
>ML275898.1:0-10486 GCA_005239495.1 Nicotiana undulata
AGAAGCTTGTCGATTTTGGCATTGGTGTGCTGAGCTAGACGACCCAGCTGAGAGAGAATAGGCCGTGGAATAGTGGAGGAAGAACCAACTTCGGCAGATGCTTGGGCTGGAGTAGCAGAAGGTGCGGGTGGAGGTGGATCGGATGTCTGAGGCTCTGAGGGATCCTCCTCTGTAGTGAGCACTGGATTGACTGGGTGAGCGGCTGCTGGCCTGGGTCTGGCATCACCAATCCGGGTGATGTCAATGTCTCTGTCGGTCTTGGCCGACTTATCACAAGAAGGAATGACAGGGACCTTGGCTTTCCGGCATAGAGAGGTGATCAGGTGTGGAAATGGGTAAGAGTTTTTCTTTTGCCACGCCCTGATCCCCATTTGTTGAAAAACAATGTCCGCCACATCAATACTAATGCCGGACATAATACAAGCAATGAGGATGGCTTTTTCAATGCTAATGGCAGTTTCATTTCTGGAAGGGATCAGTCGATTTGACACAAAAGCCAGCCAAAATCGGCCTTCCCGAGTTAGATCTTCTTTGAGTATCTTGTGGGAAGGGTTGATCCAATCCGGGGTCCCCCTTGCAATTACCGACGCAACCCAAGCTCTTTCTCCATCGCGGTTAGCGAGCTTTGTCTGATATTCGGCTTGGCTTGGGCTGTCTAGTGAGAAGTATTGGTCATGGATGGCTTCTTGACTACACGAGACCTCTACCCCCGGACAAGGACTTTCTCCGCAAAATTTTTATTTCTCTTGTGATGGGCATTCCTGGAGGCAGCATAAGAAGCATAGAACTCTCGCACCCACGTCTCGTTGTACTCTCCCAAGGGCTCAGTGAAGCGACCCCAATTCCTTGCCGTGATGTTCTCCGAGATATGGGGATATTGCTCCTGGAGGCCATTCATACTTAGTCTTTTCTCAGGAAGGATTTGCCGAGTGGTGAGACCTACCCGATATATTTCTCTGGAATTTGGCAATGGGAACCTCAGCTGGTAATCATCCCCTGACTTGCGCCGCAACTCTGCGGTTAAATTTATCTCAGGCCCAAGCTCCTCCTCCTCAGACTGGGAGGAGCTTTCGACAATATGTTGGGGCGGTGCTGGTCGTGCCCGCTTGGGCAGAGGTGCTTGCCGGCTTGAACCATGTCTTTTCTTTGCAGCGGGCATTATGTGTTTCCGAGTCATGACTGCAAAATAGAAGTTACATGTGAGCAGAGAGGAGAAATAATCATTCAACAAAACACACAATGTTGTGTAAGGGACTCGAAGCTTAAGGAAATGCGATCGCATATAGGCAATGCGAACCGCATCTCCGTCGCATCATATCGTTTGTGAACAAGAGAGATCATATGCGATGGCATATGCGATCACATTCATGTTATGCGTTTCGCATGTGACTCGCATTAGAGAACTGGGAAAAAATATAAAGCTCATATGCGATCGCACTTCTACCGCATAAGCGAAGATGCGATCGCATTTTCAATCGCAACTAGGGCATCAGGATAGGGTGCACACTGCCTAAAGATGCGACGCAAATGCGGGCCGCATGTGGGATATGTGATCGCATTTGCGTCGCAAATTTCATCGTCCTCAGGCAGTCTAGGGTTAGCAGACGCGACCCTAGTGCGGACCGTATATGCAAAGAAAACGATCGCATATCGGACACATACGAAGCCAAGCTCTCAGCTATGGTGGTTCCTCTTGAAACATTACCCAAGA
Organism: Nicotiana undulata; assembly: GCA_005239495.1. Taxonomy (NCBI): domain Eukaryota; kingdom Viridiplantae; phylum Streptophyta; class Magnoliopsida; order Solanales; family Solanaceae; genus Nicotiana; species Nicotiana undulata. The sequence continues at coordinate 1,712 of ML275898.1, forward strand.
CCCCTCCCCCATTACAATTTCAAGGAAAATTTTGTTCTACACCTCCAACACATAACCCAGTTGACACCTGTGTCAAATTCTTCCGTAAGAGAGAACAAGACTGGAATGATAGGGGGAACAAGGAGAACTTACCGTTGATGAGTTCTAGGTTGGGATCGGGTTGGAGGTTTGTTTGAATCCTGCTGATCTCTTCCCCTTTTTCTTTTTCTTTGTTTCTTCTCGTTCTCTCTTTCCCTTTTTTTTATTTTGTTTTGTGTTTTAAAAGAGAGTGAAAGGCGGGTTAGAGAGAACTTACCTGGCACAGGATGCGATGACATATGCGATCGCATAAGTGGTATGCGAATCGCANTATCCATCTTTCTTTCTGACAAAAAGAACCGGTCCGCCCTAAGGCGACACACTTGGCCGACTGAAACCCTAATTTCTCCTTTAACTCTCTCAATTCTGTTGGCGCCATTCTGTAAGGTGGAATAGATATTGGCTGCATACCTGGCAATACATCAATCCCAAAATCGATCTCTCTATCTGGCGGAATCCCAAGAAGCTCATCTGGAAACACTTCAAGAAACTCATTCACAACCGGCACAGACTTGGGAGAAGGCACCTCTGAAGTGGTGTCCGCAACCCGGACCAAATGATAGATGCATCCCTTCCTGATCATCCTGGAGGCCTTAAGATAGGAAATAAACTTACCTCTCGGCACAACACCATTCCCCTTCCATTCAATAACTAGCTCATTAGGAAACTCGAGCTTCATAATTCTGGTTCAGTAGTCGAGTTTAGCAAAGCACGAATAAAGCCAATCCATTCCTATGATAACATCAAAATCTATCATTCCTAGCTCAATAAGATCGGTTGTGGTATCTCGACCACACATCGTGACAACACAATTCCTATAGACTCACGCGGCCGTAATAGAATCACCAACCAGAGTCGACTCTGAGAAGGGCTCATGAAGCTGTTCGGGTTCTATCCCAAAACTTGAAGCAATAAATGGAGTAACATATGTCAATGAAGACCCGGGGTCAATAAGAGTATAAACATCAAGTGTTTGTACAGTCAGAATACATGTGACAACATCTGGAGAAGCCTCCGCACTCTGGCGACCACTCAAAGCATAGAATCGATTGGGTCCCCCTTGACTCCGTGCTCTACCCCTAGCTGCACCGCGCCCTGCTGGAGCTGGAGGGCGTGCTGAAGATGTAGCGTCCGAAGAACTGGACGGCTGAGCAGTGCCCCTACCTGTGCCCTGACTGGGCGCACGACAATCTCGCTGAATATGGCCCCTCACTCCACATCTATAGCATACCGGGATATCAAGGTAATAAGGCTCAGAATGGAACCTCCCACACTTAGGGCATGGGACCATCTGCTGTTGCTGAAAGCTCCCACCAGAATAACCCGACTGGTGGAACCTCCTATTGTCCGAACCTGGTCCAAAGCGACCTACCTGTTGATAACGGTGCCCTGATGACGGCGCACTGATTGAAGACTGAGCATAGGACTGAGATGGCCGTGCTGACCCTCTCCCAAGGGCTGATCTCCCACCTCTAACTGAGCCCCCAGGGTTGCCCGCTGACCGAGCCCTACTACTACCCTCTCTCTCCATTTTTATATTCAATTTCCGGGCCTCTGTAGCCTGGGAAAAACCCACAATCTTACCATATTTCATATCTGAATGCAAAGAAGCTGTAGCAACCTCATTGACAATTAAGGGACCAAGGCCCTGAACAAAACGACGAACTATGTCCCCCATAGTCGGCATCATGTGGGTGGCATACTTGGACAAGCGCACGAACTCCATATGGTACTCCCACACACTCATGTGGCCCTGCTTAAGGACCTCAAACTCTGTAGCACGGGCTTCCATAACCTCGGCAGGCAGGAAATGATCCATGAAAGCATCTACAAACTCGACCCACCTCGCCGGGGAGCGCTCCACGGGAACTCTCCCACATCTCAAACCATGAATATGCTGCCCTCTTTAGACGATAGAAAGATAACACAACGGTCGGTGCCTATGAACTCTGGAGGGGCTAACCGCAGAAACTGGTTGACGCTAGAACCTGAAGAATCCCCTTGCTCAGTAGAGGACGCAGGGGCAGCCTGCGATCTTTGGGCTTGGGAGGCCACTAACTAAATCAACATTTGGATAGCTCCCTTGAGGTCCCCATCAGAAATATTGGGATCGGAAGTCGGGACTGAGGAAGGATCAGAAACATCAGCGGGAGGGATTTCAGTACCCTCCTCTGGAGCAGGAATAGGGATAGACTGGCCTGGCACGGAGGAGTCAGGCAGATTCAAGGTCGGGGAATCATTCTCACTCGCACCATTAGATAAAGGATTCATGGACACACCTTGGGTGGCATTTACCTCTAGGCCGAGTCGAGCTCTCTTCTTGGGCGCCATTTATTGAAAATTAGGACAATGCACGAGTTAGATGGAGACATTCTCACCTTTTACTTCATCGCACGATACCGAGTAACAATGAAAGGGTATTTTCCTAAATGTCCTTGCAGCCCCCAAATTATAGATGTGGTCGACAGCACACCGATAAGAAGGACTCTACTAGACACAGCTCCGAGACATCCTAGGACGCTTTTAAAACCTTAGGCTCTAATACATAGTTTGTCACGCCCCAAAACCGAGGGACGAGACCGATGCCTAACTGGATGGACCCAGTCAAGCGGACCTGGATTGCCTTTCCTACCCAACGTATTACCCCGTGTTCATAACGTACATTATTCCATATGAGTTAGCCAATTTAGATTCAAAGTACACTTTACAACATAATTCCATTTTCCTCTTTTAGTTTTCAACAATAGATAATCCCAAAATATACAAGTTACATACAACATTTCTGATTCGCGATCCACAATTACGAGTGAGTACAACTACCGCCCAAAATATACTTATATAAATACATATACAACCCACACAGTGTCTACAGAGCCTCTAAGAGTTCTAGGAGTTTTACATAAACTTGTCGGCGACAAGGCCCCGACTATACCTTTTACATCATAAGCAAAAGATAATGGTACAATCCACACACGGGCCCGAGAGGAAATGGGGCTCACCAGAACTGCTGAAGAGACTAAGAGGAGGCACCACTAACGGCGGCCTGAGATACCTGCTATGGAACCACCTACATCCATTTAAAAGATGTAGCGCCCTCGGTAAAAGGGACGTTAGTACCGTTGAATAGTACTAGTAAGTATGAACAAACTTTACTCTAAGTACAATCAAACAATTCACAAATAAGAGACAGTTAACAGAACCAACAAGTGTTGCACAGAAACAGAAACAACCACAATCAAGAGTTTCACAGATTCTCATTTCAACACAACCACATTCCACCCTTATTACCTCTCCACCCTTATTACCACGTCCACTCTTGTTACCTCTCCACCCTTATTACCTCGTGTTGCGGCGTGCAACCCGATCCCTCCGGACAATCACATTTCAGCCTTGTTATTCTGTTGCGGTATGCAACCCGATCCCATCGGACAATCACATTTAATTACAACAATCACCAAAAAATAAATCACAAAGATCTTCATTACAAGGAACACAAGTTCATATCAACAATTCACTATGTGGATTCAAGGCACAATGATTCTCACCAAGCAGTAATTTATGTACACGGTGTTACCATAATCGTTCAACTCAATTGCATCTATTCACAATACCCTCTTTCATCACTTACCACACACGGGTTTTTAGCCATTAGATACATTCCCACACTTGGGCACATTAACATTCTTTCATTCATTAACACATACTTTCATATCGATACCCTCGAGCATTTAACGAGCTTTGTACATAATAAGATAGGCACAACAAACCACTTTTCACAATCTCAATTAGCATAGTAGTCAACAAGAAATTCAGGGAGTGAAGTCTTACGCCTCAACACATTTGGACAGTCAATTCACATATTCTCAAACAAGGTACGCATACCGTATGCTCGGACACCAACAGGAGGATTCTACAAAGGTTAAAGTTAGCCATACATACCTCGAGTCGAACTTCCCCTTTTTAATTTCTATCACAAATCATTGGACCGTCTAGCACCGTCAATCTATTCCACAATATGACATATTTCACTTATAATTAGGAAGCTTGAATTCAATTGGGAATTTTATCAAACACTATGTGACCCCTTAGATTACTAACCCCTTTTTTGAGAACAATTACCCAAACTTGTTTGCCCCTTACTAGATCACGGAGTTGTAACATGCCTATGTTTGCTTTATTTTTGACCAAAATCTAAGAATTAAAGGGAAATGGGGTGAATACTTACCTCTTTGAGTGAATAAAATGATAATAACTCGATAATTACCGGGCTTGAGTGATATTTGGAAAATCAAATTGATGAAGATGGAGCTTTCTCTCTCAAGAACCCTCTCTCCCCTCTCTCTATTTTTGTTCAGCAATTCCTTAAAAATTAATGGGAGTGGTGTTTTATTAAACAGGGCGGTCGGGTTTTAAATTTAGAAAATAGGGGCCCCGACACAGAAATGCGGTCAGGAATGCGATCGCATTCCTGCTATGCGGTCCGCATTCCTGTTGTAGAAATGGCCCTCGAATGGGCCAAAAATGGAAACCAATCTGCCCAGGTATACGACCACTATGCGGTCCGCATACTTGTTATGCGATCGCATAGTGCGTCGCATAACCTCCTTCGCAAAAACCATGGGGCAAGAATGTGACAACTATGCGGTCCGCATACCCAAATGCGACTGCATTATGGGCCGCTAGTTGTCCTCAATTTGGACGGAATCCTGGTCATGTATGCAACCATTATGCGGTGTGCATACACGTTATGCGATCGCATAGTGCGTCGCATAACAGCAAAATTCTGGAAAATTTTATTTTTCAAGTTTCGGGGTATTGTTTACTCAAAATAGGTCCGTTTTAAGAATTTCTACAGCTATACAACACAAGGACCTATTCGGGAATTATTTGAGACATAGAATTTTACGGGTCTTTACAGATACAAATTTTTATATGGAGTAACTTCATAGAAACTATTACATGGCTATTCGAACAAATGAGGGTACTTCTTCTTCATTTCTTCCTCGGCTTCCCACGTAGCTTCTTCAACCTATTGATTTTGCCATAGCACTTTCACAGGCGATTTCCTTGTTTCTCAACTTTCGGACTCGCCTATCAAGAATGGAAACTGGAATTTCTTCATATGACAATTCTGCATTAACCTCAATGGTCTCAACTAGCACAATAGCCAATTGGTCTCCCGCTATCTTTTTCAGCATAGACACATGAAATACCGGGTGTACTAATGACATCTCGGGTGGTAGCTCAAGCTTTTATGCAACCTGAATGATCCTTTGAATGATTCTGTACGGGCCCACGTACCTCGGACTCAATTTCCCTTTCTTTCCAAACCGCATAATACCCTTCATGGGGAATCCTATAAGAATACCTAATCATCTTCTATTAATTCCAAGTCTCTGCGACGAACATCCGAATAGGACTTCTGACGACTCGGAGCAGTTTTTAATCGCTCCTTTATCATATTAACCTTCTCCATAGCCTAATGCACAAGGTCTGGCCCTATCAATTCAGATTCCCCAATCTCGAACCACCCAATCGACGATCTACTTCTCCTACCATACAATGCCTCGAACGGAGCCATCAAAATACTAGCATGGAAGTTGTTGTTATAAGAAAACTCTATGAGTGGAAGATGATCATCCCAGCTACCCTTGAAGTCAGGAACACAAGCACGCAACATGTCCACAAGCGTCTAAATAGTCGGTTATGCTTGCCCGTCATTCTGTCGATGGAAGGTTGTGCTAAGATTCACCTGAGTGCCCAACCCTTGCTGAAATTTCTTTCACAAATTGGCCGTGAAGTGAGCCCCTCGATCTGAAATGATTGAGACTCGAATTCCATGGAGCCTGACTATTTCCTTGATATACGAGTGAGCATCATGTTCCACTGTGTTGGTAGATTTAACTAGCAAGAAGTGTGCTGATTTCATTAGTCGGTCCACGATCACCCAAATTGATTCGAACTTGCACGGAGCGGTAATCCTACCACAAAATCCATAATAATCATTTCCCACTTCCACATTGGAATTTCTATATTCCGTGCGAACCCCCCGGGCTGTTGATGCTCGACCTTCACTTGCTGACAGTTTAGACATTGTGCCACAAAGTCTGCCATACCCCTTTTTATGTCATTCCACAAATAGACTCCCTTGAGATCATGATATATTTTTTTAGAACCTGGGTGTACGGAATACCTAGAAGTGTGAGCTTCTTCCATGATTCTTTCCCGAAGACCATCTACGTTTGGAGCACATAGTCGCCCTTGGTACCGCAGTATACTATCACCCATGCCAATAGAAAAAGTTGTGGTATTATGTTTATGAATCCCCTCATTCAAAGGACCAACACTGGATCATTCTATTACTTCTCCTTGACTTCCGCCACAAGCGATCATTCCGCCCTATTCTGCACAATTACTCCTCATTCATTACAGTCCGCAATGCGAACTCCCAAACTAGCCAACTTGTGAACCTCCTCAGCCAACGGCCTTTACATACCTTCAAGTGAGCCAAACTACTCATAGATTTCCGGCTTAGATCATCTACCACAACATTAGCCTTCCCCGGATGATATAAAATACCGATGTCATAATCCTTGAGCAATTCAAGCCATCTTCTCTGCCTTAAATTCAATTTCTTCTGTTAGAAAATATATTGAAAACTCTTGTGGTCCATGAATGCATCTACATGAACCCCATACAAATAAGCCAAATCTTTAATGCAAATACCACCACTGCAAGCTCTAAGTCATGTGTTGGATAGTTCTTTTCATGATTCTTAAATTGTCTTGAAGCATAAGCTATAACCTTGCCATGTTGCATAAACACACACCTAAGCTCGATCCACGAAGCATCACAATATATCACAAACCCATCTGCACCCTCAGGTAGAGTCAACACCGGTGTTGTAGTCAACCTTGATTTCAACTCATGGAAACTCCTTTTACAAGTATCGGACCATTGGAACTTAACCACTTTCTGCGTCAATTTAGTCAATGGAGAGGCAAGAGTAGAAAACCTGTCACGACCCCAAATCCTAACAGGTCGTGATGGCGCCTATCGTGGAACTAGGCTAGCCAACCATCACCTTACTGCGCTTTTGTTCAATTCTAATAGTTCACAATTAAGTAATAAGCAAGCAACCACATCATAAGTAATATAATTAAGCATTAGCGTTCCCATATTAACCTAAACAACCTCCCAAGAACTGGAGTCAATAGTCATGAGCATCTAAGAATAAATAAACTAACTCTGCTAAAACTATAATATATGTCTCTGAATCAAATGCTAAGACTAAATAAGGAAGGGAAATGGAGAAGCTGTGGACGCTGGACAGCTACCTCGAAATCCCGTGAAATGCTGCTATCAACTGCGTCAGCTACTGCTGCGAACTAGTACCTGGATCTGTGCACAGAGGCACAGGGAGTCTTTATGAGTACGCCAACTCAGTAGTAATGAAAATAAATCACAGTCTGAGTAATATAAACACACAGAACATGTACACAATTCCACAAACCAGTAAAACACCAAGTCACCACGTGACATTCATCAAATAATGAGTTCGAAATCAGTTTTCAGAAAAACCTTCGAAACAAGTGCAATATCAGTATATCTCAGTAAAATTCTCAGTAAAACCAGTGTGAAAACGAAGTAAATCATAGTTTGAAAACTCAGTAAAATCTTTCATAAAACTGCCCCTCGGGCCAAAATCATTTATCGTAACCATTGCCCATCAGGCATCCTCACAATCACTCTGCCCATCAGGCATCCTCACAATCACTCTGCCCATCAGGCATCCTCACAATCACTCTGCCCATCAGGCATCCTCACAGTCACTCTTCATAAGCCCCGCGGGCATCACTCATTCGGTACCGGCGCTCACTGGGGGTGTGTTACAGACTCCGGAGGAGCTCCTATAGCCCAAGCGCAATAATAAGCCACAACATGGCATAATTCACACACATTATAGGCCCACAGCCTCACTCATATCATATCATCCTCACAATATAGGCCAGCAGCCTCACTCAGTCAGACACTCTCAATTTGCCCTTCAGGCCATAAATATACCGGGTTCTCGACCCAAAAACAGTATTTCATTTTCAAGAAGTAGTATCAAAATACTCTGAGTGTCAAAACAATTTCACAGAAAAGACTGAGTGAAAAATCATAACATAGCAGTGAGGAAAATAGTAAAAACATCCCCCAAGGGGTAAACAAATCGGCACTAGGCCCCAAACATGGCTTACAGCCCAAAACATATCATAATGTATAAATACTATTTAAGCAAAGGCTTAAAAATCGGTTTCGCAACTCAATAGTCGCCTAAATAGGAAACAGGTTCCAAAGTTTCCACCTTTTTCTTTCAAAACCCGTGAAAGGGTGCATAGTCCGGGGTTTCATACCCTCAGGACAGGATTTAAAGACATTACTTACCTCAAAACTAGCCCGAAAACTATTCCGCAATGCGCTTGCCTCTCGAATCAACCTCCGAAGGCTCCAAATCTACCAAGTTCAGATTTTTATCATCAATATGGGCTTAAGGAACAATTTCCAATCGAAAGATATCAATTTTACTCAAAAATCCGAAACCGGGCAAAACCCGACCCCCGGGCCCGCGTCCCGAAACTCAGAAAATTTTACAGAAAAGTGTTCTTCATCTTCCCACGAGTTCGTACATATAAAGAACACCAAAATCGGAGT
>ML275898.1:10716-54310 GCA_005239495.1 Nicotiana undulata
CGACCGCGAAGACTATTCAACCTCGCCCCCACGCGCCTGCCTTATCCCTACGCGATCACGAATCCCCTCACGCGATCGCAATGCCTGACCTGCCCGACCTCTGCGATCGCAGAAGCCTTGATGCGATCGCAGAGAACAAAAATGCTTCCCCTCACGATTGAACTACGCGATCGCGACTCTCCCTACGCGATCGCAGAGAAGAAAAACCTACTGCACAAAAACCAGAAACCAGCAATGTTTTCAAGGCTAAAACGAGTCCGTTCACCATCCGAAATCAATCCCGAGCCCCTCGGGACCCCAACCAAATATACCAGCACATCCCATAACATCATTCAAACTTAGTTGCACTCTCAAAACACCAAAACTAACATCAAAACTCCAAATTTGCATCGGATTCAAGCCTAAGAACTTTGAAATTTCTAAAATTCACCAATGATGCCGAAATTATCCAAATCAACTCCGTTTGACCTGAAATTTTGCAGACAAGTCCAAAATAACATTATGAACTTGTTCCAACTGTAGGAATTCCATTCCGACCCCGATAGCCTATTTTCCACTGCCGATTGGAATCGCCAAAAACTAACTTTCACCAATTCAAGCCTAATTCTACACCGGACATCACANAGATTTCAAGGCTATTAACTCTAACACATTAATAATAGAATAACCAATCTATAATAAGTCAATAACAACAATTAAAAATGCAGGTTTCGCGTAACGACAGACCGGGTCGTTACAAAACCCCTCCACAAACCTCCTATAATACCTAGCTAAGCCTATGAAACTGCGAATCTCTATTGGAGTGGTAGGTCTAGGCCAATTCTTTACCGCTTCAATCTTTTGATAATCAACCTTAATTCCTTATCTAGGGAAGACATGGCCCAAAAATGTAACAGATTCAAGCCAAAAATCCAATTTTGCGGACTTTGCATACAATCGGTGCTGATGAAAAGTCTGCATAACTGCCCTGAGGTGATCAACATGATCCTCTCGACTTCGTGAATATACAAGAATGTCGTCAATGAACACTATCACAAAGTAGTCAAGAAATGGCTTAAAGACTCGATTCATAAGATCCATGAAAGCTTCCGTGGAATTTGTTAGCCTGAAATACATTACCAGGAATTCAAAGTGCCCATACTGGGTTCTAAAAGCTATTTTTGGAATACCCTTATCCATGATCTTCAATTGGTGATACCATGAGCGCCAATCAATTTTGGAGAAGTACATAGCACCATGTAATTGATCAAACAAATCATCTACCCTTGGTATAGGGTACCTATTTTTGATTGTGACTTTTTTGAGCTGCCGATAGTCAATACACATCCGTAGTGATCCATCTTTTTTCTGACAAAGAGAAACGGTGCGCCCCAAGGTGACACACTCGGTCGGATGAAACCATTCTCTAAAAAAACCTTCAATTGTTCATTTAACTCCTTTAATTCTGTCGGTACCATTCTATAAGGTAGAACGGATATAGGGTGTGTGCCCGACATCACATTGATCCTGAACAATCTTCTGGTCTGGTGGAATCCTAGGGAGCCCATGAAGAAAAACATCAGGGAATTCATTTACAACTGGCACGGACTCAAGTATAGGTGCCTCAGCAACGGCGTGCATAACCCGGACCAAATGGTAGATACACCCCTTGCTAATCATCTTAGCGACCTTAAGGTATGATATAAACCTACCTTTCAGCACCACTTATCCCCCTTCAAATCAATAACCGGCTCATTGGGGAATTCAAGCCTTATAGCTCCAGTTCGGGAATCGAGCTTTGAAAAACATGAATAAAGCAAATCCATCCCCATTATTACATCAAAATCAACCATCCCCGATCCAATGAGATTGTCCATGGTGTCCCGACCACGTACCGTGACAACATAATTTCTGTAGACTCGCTCGGCCGTAATAGACTCGCCAACCGGAGTAGATACAATGAACGACCCATGAAGTTATTCCAGTTCTATCCCAAATTCCATACCAATATAAGGGGTAAAATATGACAAGGTGGAACCGGGATCAATAAGGATATGCACATCATGATATTGGATAGTTAATATACATGTGACAACATCTTGGGAAGCCTCTGCACTCAAATGACCACTCATAGCATAGAATCAGATGGGTCCTCCTGTACTCTGAGCACCACCCCTAGTTACACCATGCCCTACTGGTGCTGGAAAGCCTCGAGTTGGAGGGGATGCTGAAGATGTAGTAGCTACAGGACTGGATGACTGTGTTGTGCCCCTGCGTGCATCCTGGCGGGATGTCTTCTCATCCCACACCCATAACATACTGGCAGGTCCGAGTAATAGATTCCCAAATGCATCCTCCCACACATAGGGCATGGGGGCCTCCGCTGCTGGTGTAATCTCCCTCGTGATCGGCCCTGATGGTGGGACCCCCTACTTCCCTGATTGGGCCTGAAATGACTCCCTTGCTGTTGACCATGCTCTGTTGGTGGAGCACTAGCTAATGACTGAGAATAAGAATGGGATGGCCCTGATGCCCATCCCCTAAGAGTTGATCTCCCACAACCAAATGAATCCCTAGGGTTGACCGCTGATCGGGCCCTGCTGCTACCCTCTCGTTCCATTTGAACTTTCGAGCCTCTTTAGCTCGTCAAATGCCACCATCAATTGTGGCAGCCTCGTTAATTACCAAAGGGCTAAGGCCTTGCACAAACCGACGCATTCTGGCCTGCATAATCAGCATCATATGAACAACATACTTTGACAAGTGCATGAACTCCATGTGATACTCCCACACACTCTTCCCACCATGTTTAAGGGTCTCAAACTCCACAGCACGGGCTGCCTTAGTCTCGACATGCAAGAAATCGTCCATTAAAGAATTTGCAAACTCACTCCACCTCGCCATAGGGCTCCCCTCCTCACAGGAATCCTCCCACATCTCAAACCATGAATATGCCACCCCTTTCAGGCGATAGGCGGCCAACTCCACTCCTTTCATCTCAGTAGCACGCATAACTCGGAGAGTCTTATGCATTTCATCAATGAAATCCTGAGGGTCCGCCTTGAGCAGTACCTGTGAACACTGGAGGGTCTAATTCAAGAAACATGTTCACCCTGGAACCCGTATAATCCCCTTGTAGGCTAAAAGAGGTGAGTGCGACATTTGACCTTTGGGATTGAGAAACCACTAACTGAGTCAGCATCTGGATAGCTCCCCTAAGATCCCCATCAGAAATACCAGAACCAAGAGGTGGGACAGGGATATTGGTGGGAGGGATTGTTGCATCCTCCGCAGATGTAGGGACTGGTTCAGTCTGTTCTAATGTAGAAGAATCAGGCAGTGTAATAGTCAGAGGATTATCTTTACCCACATTATCAAGTAGAGAATCATCAGTAGATCCTAGGGTGGCATTGGCTTCTTGGCGAATTCTCGCTTTTTTCTTAGGGGCCATATATTGAAAATTATGGGAATGCACGAGTTAGGAGGAAATAGTTGCACAATTAGTTTCATCGCACGATCCAGAGTATCAAAAAAGGGTATTGTTCCTAAATGTCCAAATAGCCTCTAACTTATAGATGTGGTCGATAACACACTGATATGAAGGAATCTTCTAGACACGGCTCCGAGACATCCTAGGACACTTTCAAAACTTAGGCTCTATTACCAAGTTTTTCACGCCCCAACCACGGGGAGCGCCACCGGTGCTCAACCGAGTGAACCAGGTTGATAAAGCCTAATAGAAATTTCCTACCCGACTCGTTTATGATCAAAAGGAAACACGTTACCATTAGTTAAACAGTGGAAATATCATATGTGTAAACATTGCTAGTTCATTTTTACTTTATTTTCGTTACACTATAGTTAAATTCCCAAAATACATAAACTTTTCAATTTAGATGAACAAGAGTTCAATATACACATAATCCGTTGACCTACCAAATCCCAATATACAACCCACATCGTGTCTATGGAGCCTCAAAATAGATACAAAAGAGTACATCAAGAGTGCCGGCAACAAGGCCCCGGCTATATCTCAAACACTATGTATAAGGAACAAAAGATGTACCACCCCGAAATGATATGGGGCTCACCAAACTACTGAGAAGAGGATGCACCATTAGCTGCGATCAGCACTGTCTCTATTGAACAACCTACATCCATTCAAATATGTAGCGCCCCCGACAAAAAAGATGTTAGTGTTGTCGAATAACACTAGTATGCACAGCTAAATACCATCCCAATAAAATGAACAATAATTACAAAAGGGAAAAGCAATCATGAGATCAATAAGCTTCAAGTAATACTAGGACGTCAAGTAAGGGTCACATAAGTTATTAATCGAATTGCATCTTATTAAGTTGGCAATCTTTCGTGTCATGTGCCATAATCCACAATACCACAATGTTCTTCATGGAGTCCGATCTCGACTCGATCGTCTAGGTCATCTCAATTGAGACATCAACCATATCCATATTTTCAATCATTAATTCAAGTACAATTATAACCATGTGTGAGCTTTGGCATTTGATCACGGTCAGATCATCTAGGCCATCTCAATTGAGACATCATCCTTTCAATCAATCATCTCACCCTACGTTTCCTCCCATCTTTTGATACATTGGCACGAGGGGCCTCATATATTAAATCGTTCTTAGGTCATGGCCATATTTTATATTTGCACGTTTTCCCTTTTTTACTCATTCAACATCATTATCAAATCAATGGAAATAAGGTATTTCATTAAAGACTTATTTACACACGGGAGAAATTTGGATTCTAGAGCACATAGGGGATTTTCACACATATTTGACATAATAATATTTATTCGAATTTGACTTGAAGTTTAAGCACTTATAGCACACATTCCATATCTTTAACACATTCCCAAATGTTAAGAAAACATGATGAAAGCACAGGAACATATAAGGAACCTATATCTATCAGCGCAAACACATTTGGAATAGCAAGTTTTACACGATCAATTTGGGATTTACACCGATTTCATGAATCACCAAGGGTTCAATTCTAAGAAGAAGGGGTTTTAGCCATACATACCTCAATTGAGCTTTCCTTAATTTCTATCATAATTTCGGAACTCTTTGCACCTTCAATCTATTTTAGGTGTATAACAAGTTGAATAAAAAATTAGAAGGATGATCAAGATTCTAGCTCGCTTGAGCATTCTATCAACATTATGTTTTTATTGAGGTTTTATGGTCCTTTTCTTGAAAGATTACACCAACCCACTACTTCATTTTTTCCTATCTTTTCTTTAAAATTCTCTATTTTTGATTTACAACTCCCCCATAGCTTCTTGGAACCCATGCATGCAATGTAATCACCCTCATTCCCATGAATGATTCCCCTAATGGCCCATTATAGCTATGTCTTGAATTTAAGAGCTGGGGTGATGAAGTCTTACCTCTTAGGATGAATATTTAGATGCCCCACTTGAATATTTTCAAAGATTTAGCAAGATTTGATTGATATTAGTGTGAAGGTTGATCTCCCTCTCTCTAAGAGCTCTCTCCCTCACTCTAGAACATCAGAAAAATAGCTTAAAATGGTGTATGATATGTTTTTTTTAATGGAATAGGGTCAAATTTAAAAATAAGAAAACTGGGAGCACTGACACAGATCTGCGGTCACGTATGTGACCGCATAATGCTTATGCGGTCTGCAAAGGGGCCGTATAATTGGCCCCAACCTAGGCATTTTACTTATTAGGTCTATGACCAGTCTGCGGTCACATAATGCACCGTAGAACTCCCTCATGGCAAGTCTCAAAGGAAAATATGAGATCAATGTGCCGCCAGCATAATGGTTATGCGATCGCATAATGGGACGCAAAAATGCATTAAAATTTGCGAAAATCACTCTGCGGCCTTTCTCCGGTCCACAGAGTTATTCTGCGGCCGCATAGTGGACCGCAAAATTGCCCCCTTTTTCTGCAAATTATTTTCCTTAACTTTTAACGCACTGATCATGTTTCATCTCGCATTTCTCATACGTTAAAGTTTCGTCTTCAGTTTATTGACATAGACTCGGGGATGAGATTATCTTGAGGTTAGCATATTTATGTTATTTAAAACAAGCAATAAGTAAGCGCCATAAAGGAAATGGTACACGAATTAAAGAAAATGAGGTTTGTTGAAGGTTGTCGATTTGGAATAAAATACGGTCCGAACTATAATACCAGATACTTATGGACTAGTAACATACAAGGTACCATATGACCGTGATATATGATGTATAAAGTATATTAAAAATAAGCAAAATTTTAAGTAATTTGAGATAATTTTTAATTATGCGGGTAATTATTTAATTATCGGGTAATAGGACATTACCTAATTACCTAATAAATGCATAAAGATTTAAAAAAGAAACACCCCGCCCCACATGACAGCAGGCCACTAACAAGTAAGTGACTCATTGTCACATTAGATTAGGTGGAATCTTGATACATCAATTCCAAGACACCTCAAACACTTTAAGACATCCAAAACACCCATAATACAATCCATTCCTTATATTTCAATACTAAGGCATTATCAGAAGGGGGAAGCGTTAGAAAATCTTGCAAAAACACATTACAAATATTTCAATTCATGGACATTACAACAAGAAGAGAGAAACTGTAAAGACCCGTAAAATTTTATGTTTATAATAATGCCCGAATAGGTCCCTGTGTTGTTATAATTGTAGAATTTCTTAAAAAAGGACCCTTTTGAGTAAAAAGTACCCACGGGACTTAAGAGATGAAATTTCAAGAATTGCGCAGATCTGCGGTCCACTATGCAATCGCAGATCAGGAATACGGGCCGCATAGTGGTCACATACCTGGACAACCTCCTGTCCAATTTGAGTACAGCTATGCGGCGCAAGATGCGATCGCATTTCGAGAATGCGGGTCGTATAGTTGTCGCATTCTTGCACCTTGGTTCTTGCGGAGGGAGTTATGCGACGCACTAAGCGATCAAATAACATGTATGCGGACCGCATAATGGTCGCATACCAGGTCAGTCCGGTTCCCCTTTTGGCCCACTTGAGGGCCAACTATGCGACAGGAATGCGGACCGTATAGCAGGAATGCGATCGAATTCCTGACCGCATTTCCTGCTTCGAGGCTCTTTTAATTTCTAATTTTACACCCGACCCCCAGTTTAATAAAACACCCCCCCTTCATTTTTATCATGCATCTGAACAAAAATAGAGAGAAGTGAGAGTGGGTTCTAGAGAGAGAACTCATCTTCCCCAAATAGATTTTTAAATATCGCTCAGGCTCGGAAACTATCGAGTAATATTCGTCTTCTTCACTATAAGAGGTAAGTCCCCACCCCATTTCTTTTTAATTCTCAGGTTTTAGTTAAAAAGGGGTATAGCACATAAATTGATTCTTGAAGATAAAAGTCGATACCTTGAATGCATGTGAATAATCTTCCATAACCTAGTGAAGGGAAGCTATTTAAAGTAATCTTTTACTAAAGAGGGTTTAGTTAAGCTAAGGGACCACATGGTGTTTGATAAAATGCTCAAATGAATTCAAGATTCCTAATTCTAAGGTAAATGTGTCGCATTGTGAACTAGATTGACGGTGCTAGACGGTTCGGTGAATTGTGATAGATATTAAAGGGGAATTTTGACTCAAGCTATGTATGGCTAACTTTAATCTTCGTAGAGTCACCTTGTTGGTGTCCGAGCATTCGGTATGAGTTTCTTGCTGAGTATATATGAATTGATTGTCCGATTGTGTTGAGGTGTAAGATTTCATGCTCTGATTCTGTTAGTCGATTACCATGTTAATTGAAATTGTGAAAGGTGATTTCTTTGTGATTACTCTATCATGTGCAAGGGTCGTTAAATGCTTGATTATGTTGGTATGAAAGATTGGTATCCAACCCAAATGTGTGAAAGTATCTAAGTGCTAAGGGTTGTGTAGCAAGTGATGAAAAGGAGTTGTGAATTGATTTATTGAACTAAATGACCATGGAAATATCGTATATGACTCATTGTTTGGAAAGGATTATTGTTGCTTGAATTCATATGGATTGTTGGATGTAATGAATTTATATTCTTGTTGATAAAAATCTTTGTGATTGAATTAATGGTTGATAAAGACTATTGTGAACACATGATTGTTTGGTTGTTATGAGATTGTACTCTTGATGATATGAATCCTTATGATTGAATTGTGGGATGTTATTGTTGCTATGAAATGTGATTGTCCGATGGGATCGGGTTGCGCGTCACAACATAAGAAATAAGGTTGATGTGAGAAAAAATAAGGGCCGAATGTGAATTGTACGGTAGGATCGGGTTGCACGCCGCAACAGAATATAATAAGAATGAAATGTGATTGTCCGGTGGGATTGGGTTGCACGCCGTAACAAAAAGTAATAAGGGTGGATTGTTGAGAAGGAATAAGGGTGGAATATGATTGTGTTGAAATAAGAATCTGTGAAACTCTCAATTGTGTTTGTTTTCTGTATCTGTGCACTATTTGTTAATTCCTTTAACTGTCTCTTATCTGTGTATTGTTTGATTTTACTTAGAGTAAAGTTTGTTCATACATACTAGTACTATTCAACGGTACTAACGTCCCTTTTGCCTGGGGCGCTACATCTTTTATATGGATGTAGGTGGTTCCATAACAGGTAGCTCAGCCCGCCGTTAGTGGTGCCTCCCCTTCATCTTTTCAGCAGTTTTGGTGAGCCCCATTTCCTCTCGAGGTCGTGTGTGGACTATGTCATTCTCTTTTGCTTATGTTGTAAAAAGGTATAGCCGGGGTCTTATTGCCGGAAAGTTTATGTAAAACTCCTAGTACTCTTAGAGGCTCCGTAGACACTGTGTGGGTTGTATATATATATGTATATTTTGGGCGGTAGTTGTACTCACTCGTAATTGTGGATCGCACCGGAAATGTTGTATGAAACTTGTATGTTTTTAATCATCGATTGTTGAAAGTTAAAAGAGGAAAAATGAATTTATGAGGTAAATCGTACTTTGAATCTAAATTGGCTAATTCATACGGAACAATGTATATTATGAACACGGGGTAATGCGTTGGGTAGAAAAGGCAATCCAGGTCCGCTTGACTAGGTTCATCTGGTTAGGCGCCGGTCTCGTCCCTCGGTTTTGGGGCATGACAGAAACGTTAGCAATTCCTCTTGCAACCAAACGATTCCAACAATATTTCGCAACGTAAAATTTTGCGGCTCTAAAGAAGTACGGTGTAACTTTTTCCAAGAATATCATACGGATTTTTCCTTACTCGAGGTATGTTAAGGCTAAGCTTTTCCTCATTTTAGCAATATCTCGTCATTACACAAGTTTGATAACGAGGCATAAGGAAAAATTCATATCTCGGAATGTACATATATTTTTCTAGTCTCGCAAGTTACATATATTTCCTAGTTTTGTAAGTTACCATATTCTCCTTATCGAGACTTCACATTCAATTAAGTATTTCCTTCTTCCAGTTAAAAGAGCAGAGAGTTTATATATACAATATTGAAGTATTTTCATTACCAATGAGCTATAATCAATGGACAGGCCCCTATTGGGCAACCTCTTATCAGATGGTAAGTTATATACCAAGTCTACTGTGGTCGAGCGCATATGAGCGAGCCTAGTTGGACTAGATACAGAGCCTAGTATGGACGAACGCCTATGAGCGATCCTACTACGGCAGAGCAGTTATATATTTATACCGATCCTTATAGGGCCGGACAACTATTTTACTTATTATATTGAGAGAATTTAGTTAGTATCAGCAGGTAAGCATATGTTCAGATTATCAGTTCAGTTTCAGCTTTCTGTATACTGCCTTACATACTCTATACATTATTTCGTACTGACGTCCCTTTCTGGGGGTGCTGCATTTCATGCGTGCAGGTTCAGACAGATAAACGGGTAGACCTCCTAAGTAGGTGTTTCCCGAGTTCAGCTTTATCGGTAAGCTCCCCGTCGTTCGGAGTTGCTGGGTTAGAGGTTTTGTGTGCATCTCGTGTATATATGTAGATAGGTTATGGGTAAGCCGGGGCCATGTTCCGATCATAATACATCTATCAGTAGAGGCTTGTAGACATATCCTGTTAGTTAGTGCAGTATGTTGGGCTTGTAGGCCATGTACATATATTTTGTTAGCTTGTTAGTTATAGTAGTTACGATGGCCTTGCCGGCTCAGCTTTATGTTGACATTTAGTCAGTGTTAGTCTCTATATTGTGCATTTGTTGGCACAGTTGGTAGCTACCAAACAACATGCTAAAGCATCCTCTAGTGCAGGACCTTCTGAAGGATCTGGGAGTTCAAGGGTCCGAGAGTTTATTTCTTTGAGTCCCCCAGAGTTCACGGGGACATATTAGATGGAGGACCCGCAGGATTTCATGGATCAACTTCACAGGATATTTCGGGTTATGCATGCCACAGAGAAGGAGGTAGTCGAGTTAGAAGCTTTACGACTCCGAGATATAGCCATCCTTTGGTACTAGGGATGGGAAAGGTCCAGGGGACATGATGCACCTCCTGCTATTTTGGAGATTTTTTCATATGCCTTCCTTGACTAGTACTTACCGCGAGAGATATAACAGGCCCGAGTCAATCAAAATATTTCCCTCAAGAGGGGCAATATGAGTGTTCGAGAGTATAGTCTCCGTTTTGACTTATTGACCAGATATGCACCATCCATAGTTGCTACTATGCGGGACAAGATCCACAGGTTTATAGCAGGGTTGGCCCCAGAGTTGACCGAGGCATGTGCCACCGATGCATTGCAGAATAATATGGATATCTCCCTAATTCAGGCATTTGCCCAGAATAAAGAAAGGGGTAGGCGTCGGCAGCAGGGTACAGAGAGGACTGACTCAGGGCAGCGTAAGAGGATGAGATTTGCCATATCTCAGGAGCAGTATCAAGGTTGTTATAAGCCCTAGTACTTCGAACGACCACCTAGACTTCCACCACCTCAGTCACAGGGTTACAGGTATGATTGTTATACTCAGTCAGGACCAGGTGAAAGCTCCCAGGCATCAAGTGTGTAGTGACAACGAGGATCGGGGCAGACATGGACATTTCTGTCACGGTGTGCCATCTGTGGTAGAAGACACTTGGGCCAATGCCGAGCCGATTCTGATTCTTGTTATACATGTGGACGTCAGGGGAATATGATGCGTGATTGCCCAAATAGAGATTCTGGGGGTATGGCACAACCAACGAATTCAGCAACATGATCATCTATGTCCGTGTATCCTTCACGGTGCGAGTCTCAGTCTCTGGCTAGTAGAGGTCGAGGTAGAGGTAGAGGTTCCAGTTCAGGTGGTAACCAGAATCGTAGTTATGAGCTAGCGGGTCGACAGGACCAAGAGTCCTCACCAGACGTTGTGACAGGTATGTTGACCATTTTCTCTCACGATGTTTATGCCTTGATAGACCCATGATCTACTTTATCATGTATTACCCCATTTGTCGCAAATAAATTTGGTATAGTGCCTGAAATACTGAGTGATCCTTTTTTGGTATCTACACCGTTCGGAGAATCGATTATTTCTAGACGGGTTTACCGAGGTTGTACGGTGTCAGTTTGTGGTCGTCAAACCTCAACCGACCTAGTTAAGCTTGAGATGTTGGATTTTGATGCTATCCGGGTGAGCTAGTCCTTGAATGGGTAGGTAATACAGTGACACCCAGAGGTAGGTTTATTTCCTATCTGAAGGCGAGGAAGATGATCGCCAAAGGGTGCATTTGTCATATTGTGCGAATTAGGGATGCAGATGCGGAAATACCTACACTTCAGTCTATTCCAGTAGTAAAGGAGTACGCAGATGTATTTCCATATGAACTTCCACGTATTTCCCCAGAGCGAGAGATTGATTTTGGCATTGATTTGCTGTCAGGAACTCAACCAATATCCGTCCCTCCATATAGAATGGCACCTGCCGAATTGAAGGAGTTGAAGGAGCAGTTGAAAGATTTGCTGGAGAAAGGTTTAATCAGGCCCAGTACTTCACCTTGGGGTGCACCGGTACTATTTGTGCGGAAGAAAGATGGATCGCTGAGGATGTGTATCGATTATACGCAACTGAACAAGGTAACTATCAAGAATATGTATCCACTTCCAAGGATCAGTGATCTGTTTGATCACTTGCAGGGGGTTGGATGCTTTTCAAACATACATTTGAGGTTGGGATACCACCAGGTCAGAGTTCGGGAGAAAGATATTCCTAAGATAGCATTCAGGACCCGATATGGCCACTTCGAGTTCCTTGTCATGTCCTTCGGGTTGACGAATGCACCTGCCATATTTATGGACTTGATGAACATCCTATTCCGGCCATACTTGGATCTGTTCGTGATAATATTTATTGATAATGTTCTGGTTTATTCACGTTCAAATGATGAGAATGTTGACCACCTACGAGCGGTACTCCAAACCCTCCGTGATAATAAATTGTACGCTATGTTTTCTAAATGTGAGTTCTGGTTGATGTATGAAGCATTATTAGGGCACATTGTATCTGATTGAGGTATAAAGGTAGACAATCAGAATATTGAGGCTGTGAAATCCTGGCCTAGACCCACCACTCTGATAGAGATTCGTAGCATTCTAGGCTTAGCAGGATACTATCGGAGGTTCGTAGAGGGTTTTTCTTATCTTTCAACACCATTAACAAAGTTGATGCAGAAAGCAACCAAGTTTCAGTGGACAAAAGCATGTGAGCAGAGTTTCCAAGAGCTTAAGAACATGTTGACGTCAACACCAGTTCTAGCACTTCCAGAGGGTCCAGAGTGTTATGCCATATATTGTGATGCCTCAAGTGTCGGGTTAGGATGTGACCTAATGCAACATGGGAAGGTAATTGTGTTCTGCGGTTGTCCATGCACTTATGATATGGCAGCATTACTTATATGGTGTTCATGTTGATGTATTCACAGATCATAAAAGTCTGCAATATATCTTCAAGCAAAAAGAGTTGAATTTGCGACAGAGGCGATGGCTTGATTTATTAAAGAGTATGATGTTAGCTTTCTCTACCATACAAGGAAAGCTAATGTGGTAGCAGATGTCTTAAGTCGTCGATCCATGGGTAGCTTAGCACATGTAGAAGCCTAGAAAAGACAATTAACTAAAGAGATTCATCAATTAGCTTGTTTGGGGGTTAAGTTAGTAGACTCTGGCAATGGTGGAGTTGTACTCCAAAATACTGCAAAATCATATTTAAATAACTGAA
This sequence comes from Nicotiana undulata, assembly GCA_005239495.1. Taxonomy (NCBI): domain Eukaryota; kingdom Viridiplantae; phylum Streptophyta; class Magnoliopsida; order Solanales; family Solanaceae; genus Nicotiana; species Nicotiana undulata. The sequence continues at coordinate 23,923 of ML275898.1, forward strand.
GTAAAGGAAATGCAGTACGAGGACCAAAAGTTGGTCCAGTTGAGAGAGCAAGTTCGGCAGCAGAAGAAGTCGTTGTTAGAGCTCAAGTGAGATGGGGTTCTCAGATGTAGGGGACGTCTGTGTGTTCCAGATGTAGCAGGGCTACGAGATAGGATTATGTTAGAGGCACATTATTCATGATATTCCATTCACCCTGGGTCAACGAAGATGTATCATGACATTAAGGATGTGTATTGGTGGAACGATATGAAGAGGAACATTGCTAAGTATGCTGCTCAATGCCCTAGTTGCCAACAGGTGAAGATAAAACACCAGACGCCCGGAGGGATAATGTAGACAATAGAGATCCCGACATGGAAATGGGAAGTGATAAACATGGACTTTATCACGGGTTTACCTCGTTCACATCGTAAGTTTGATTCCATATGGGTGATAGTCGATAGGCTCATGAAATCAGCTCATTTCTGCATATACAGCAAATGATTATGCAAAATTATATATTAAGGAGATAGTTCGACTACATGGAGCACAAATATATATTATATCTAACCGTGGGGCCCATTTTACAGCAAATTTTTGGAGGTCATTTCAGAGAGGTCTAGGAAATCAGGTGAATCTCAGCACAACTTTTCATCCACAAACTGATGGACAAGCCGAGCGCACAATTCAGACGCTCGAGGATATGTTACGAGCATGTGTGCTGGATTTTAAAAGAAGTTGGGATGAACATCTACCTCTTATCGAGTTTCCATATAATAATAGTTACCACTCTAGTATCCAGATGGCTCTGTACGAGGCTTTGTATGGGCGTAAGTGTTGATCTCCTATAAGGTGGTTTGATGTTTGAGAATCTGGGTTACATGGGCCAGACTTGGTTCAGCAGGCCATATAAAAAGTAAAGCTCACCCGGAAGCGACTGTTGACAGCTCAGAGTCATCAGAAGTCATATTTTGACGTGCGGCGACGAGATTTATAATTCGGGGTTAATGACTGCATATTCTTAAAGATGTCACCTATGAAGGGTGTGATGCGGTTTGGTAAGAAAGGCAAACTTATCCCACGGTATATTAGGCTCTATAGGATCAGTCAGAGAGAGGGACAAGTAGCCTATGAGTTAGAATTACCCTTAGAATTGGAGTTTGTCCATCCGGTTTATTACATATCAATGCTACGGAATTGCATTGGCGATCCTACCCAAGTGGTGCCCACGGATGATGTACAGGTTACAGAGAACTTGTCATACGAGGAAATCCCGATTTCCATCCTAGAGCGACAATCTGCAAGCTACGGAATAAAGAAATAGCCTCCGTGAAGGTTTTATGGAGGAGCAAGAATGTGGAAGAGATGACGTGGGAAGAGGAGGAAGAAATGAAGTCTAAATACCCCCACCTATATAAAACTGAAAATATGGCTCGAGGTAGGATACCTCAGCACAGCTCTATTCAGGCCAGTAGGTCATCAGGTAAGCTCTTTTTTTTATTCTCATAATTTATAACCGATAGTTGTAAGAAGCCAAGTGTTGTTATTTATAAACAGTGGCCATGTGTGGCATGTATAATATGTTTTCTGGTTGCGTACAGGTTGGTTTTAGTCTAGTGTATGAAAGAGACTCTGGTAAAATTTTCCCAAAGTATCTAAGAGTAGACATTCGAGGACGAATATTTTCAAGGAGGGAAGGATGTTGCATCTCGCGTTTCTCGTACGTTAAAGTTTCGTCTTCAGCTAATTGACATAGACTCGAGGATGAAATTATCTTGAGGTTAGCATATTTATGCTATTTATAACAAGAAATAAGTAAGTGTCATAAAGGAAAGGGTACACAAATTAAATAAAATAATTTTCGTTGAAGGTTGTCTATTTGGGATAAAATACGATTCGAGCTATAATACCCGATACTTATGGACTAGTACCATACAACGTACCATATAACCGTGATAATATGATGTATAAAGTATATTAATAATAAGTAGAATTTTAAGTAATTTGAGATAATTTTTAATTATGTGGATAATTATTTAATTATCGAGTAACGAGACATTACCTAATTACCTAATAAGTGAATAAATATTAAATAAACAACCCACCCCACCCCACGTGGCAGCAAGCCACTAGCAAGTAAGTGACTCATTGTCACATTAGATTAGGTGGAATCTTGATACATTAATTGCAAGACACCTCAAACACTTTAAGACTTCCAAAACAACCATACTACAGTGCATTCCTAATATTTCAATACTAAGGCATTATCAGAAGGGGGAAACGTTAGAAATTCATGCAAAAACCCATTCCAAATTTTTCAAAACATGGACATTACAACCAGAAGAGAGAAATGCTAGCAATTCCTCTTGCAACCGAACGATTCCAACAAGATTTAGCAACGTAGATGTAACTTTTTCCCAGAATATCATACGGATTTTTCTCTACTCCAGGTATAATAAGGCTAAGATTTTTCTTCATTTTATCATGATCTCGTCATTACAAAAGTTTGATAACAAGGCATAAGGAAAAATTCATATTCCGGAATTTACATATATTTTGCTAGTCTCGCAAGTTACGTATATTTTCCTAGTTTTGTAAGTTACCATATTCTCCTTATCGGGATTTCATATTCAATTAAGTATTTCCTTCTTCCAGTTAAGAGAGCAGAGAGTTTATATATACAGTATTAAAGTATTTTCATTACCATCAAGCTATAATCGATGGGCAGGCCCCTATTGGGCAACCTCTGATCAGATGGTAAGTTATATACCAAGCCTACTTTGGTAGAGCGCCTATGAGTAATAGTTGGCCGAGATACAGATCATAGTATGTCCGAGCACCTATGAGCGAGCCTACTACGGCAGAGCATATATATATATATATATATATATATATATATACACCGAGCCTTATAGGGTCGAACAACTTTTTTACTTATTATATTGAGAGAATTGAGTCAGTATCAGCAGGTAAGCATATGTTCAGATTATCCGTTCAGTTTCACCTTTCTGTATACTACCTTACATACTCGGTACATTATTTCGTACAGACGCCACTTTCTGGGGGCGATGTATTTCATGCATGCAGGTCAGACAGATAAACGGGTAGACCTCCTCAGTAGGCGTTGCCCGAGTTCAGCTTTATCAGTAAGCTCCTCGTCCATCGGAGTTGCCGGGTCTAGAAGTTGTTTGTACATCTCGTGTATATATGTAGATAGGCTATGGGTAGGTCGGGGCCCTGTTCCGATCACAGTACACCTATCAATAGATGCTTGTAGACATATCTTGTCAGTTAGCCCAGTATTTTGGGCTTGTAGGCCCTATGTATATTTTGTTAGCTTGTCAGTTATAGTAGTTCTGACGGCCTTGTCGGCCCAGCTTTATGTTGACATTTAGACAACACTAGTGTTTATTCAATTTTATATTTTTCTTTGAAAATTGCCTTGCAATGTGGCCCCTAGACAAAATATGACATTATATGTCCAGAATTCCTGAGTCGCAAGTTTGTATGCAAGGATAGATGAGGCACCAGGTGCCGGTCTCACCCCTAGGCTCGGGGCATGACAAATCAATCAAAACATCTCGCCGCGAAGAAGTTCTATTATTATTGACCTTTAAACCTAGCTCGACATCATAGAATCCTGATTTTCATGAAAAGTTTTACAGCGTCGTACATCCCCCCCCCCCCCCCCCCCCCCCACACACACTTAAGATCATTCATCCTCTAATGAGGATTAAGGTCTACAATTAGCAACTTATGCATCTTGGTTTTCATACCATACTCTAGCAGTCCCGAATTTTACTAACTCACTAGATTTTCCAAAATATTCGCCAGAGTTTCCTTTGTAATTAGGCCTATCCACCTGCCAGAGAGCCCCAGAAATACATACAATATGCACAAGACAACAACGTAACGAAAACTAACATCAATACCAATTGTGGCCTCATAAGAAACATATACAACTCAAAGGACACCCTTGCATTAATTGAACAAGTGATACAAAGTTTATAGGGAGTAACTTCGTAGAAACTATCACATGGCTATTCAAACAAATGAGGGTATTTCTTCTTCATTTCTTATTCGGCTTCCCACGTAGCTTCTTCTACCTGTTGGTTTTTCCATAGCACTTTCACGGAGGCGATTTCCTTGTTTCTCAACTTTCGGACTTGCCTATCAAGAATGGAAACTGGAATTTCTTCATATGACAGTTGTGAATTAACCTCAATTGTCTCAACTGTCACAATAGCCAATGAGTCTCCCACTACCTTTTTCAGCATAGACACATGAAATATCGGGTGTACTAATGACATCTTGAGTGGTAGCTCAAGCTAGTATGCCATCTGATCGATCCTTTGAATGATTTTGTACAGCCCGACGTACCTCGGACTCAATATCCCTTTCTTTCCAAACTGCATAATATGTTGAATGGGGGAAACCTTTAAGAATACCCAATTATCTTCTCTGAATTCCAAGTCTCTGCAATGAACATCCGAATAGGACTTCCGATGACTCTGAGCAGCTTTCAACCGCTCCTTTACAATCTTAACCTTTTCCATAGCCTAATGCACAAGGTCTGTCCCTATCAGTTAAGCTTCCTCAATCTTGAACCACCCAATCGGCGATCTACATCTCCTACCATACAATGCCTCGCACGGCTCCATCTGAATACTAGCATGGAAGTTGTTGTTATAAGCAAACTCTATTAGCGGTAGATGATCATCCCAGCTACCCTTGAAGTTAGGAACACAAGCATGCAACATGTCCTCAAGCATTTGAATAGTCCGCTCTGCTTGCTTGTCGGTCTGTCGATGGTAGGTTGTGCTAAGATTCACTTGAGTACCCAACCCTTGCTGACATTTCCTCCAAATATTGGCCGTGAACTGAGCCCCTCGATCAGAAATGATTGAGACTGGAATGACATGGATCCTTAATATTTCCTTGATATATAACTGAGCATCGTGCTCCGTTGTGTCGGTAGATTTAACTAACAAGAATTGTGTTGATTTCGCGAGTCGCTGCACGATCACCCAAATTGATTCGGACTTGCACGGAGTGCGCGGTAATCCTACCACAAAATCCATATTAATCATTTCCCACTTCCACATTGGAATTTCTATATTCTGTGTTAACCCACCGGGCCTTTGATGCTCCGCCTTCACTTGCTGACAGTTTGGACATTGTGCCACAAAGTCCGTTACACCCCTCTTCATGTCATTCCACAAATAGACTCCCTTGAGATCATGATACATTTTTGTAGAACTTGGGTGCACGGAATACCTAGAAGTGTGAGCTTCTGCCATGATTCTTTCCCGAAGACCATCTACGTTTGGAACACATAGTCTCCCTTGGTACGGCAGTGTACCATCACCCACGCCAAGAGAAAAAGTCATGCTCTTATGCTTATGAACCCCTCCTTCAATTGGACCAACATTGTATCATTGTAATGCTTCTCCTTGAATTTCGCCACAAGCGATGATTCCGTCGTATTCTTCACAATTACTCTTCCTTCATTACAGTCTGCAAGGCGAACTACCAAACTAGCCAACTAGTGAACCTCCCTGGCAAACAGCCTTTGACATACCTTCAAGTGAGCCAAACTACCCATAATTTTCCGGCTAAAAGCATCCGCCACATTATTAGCCTTCCGCGGATGATATAGAATATTGATGTCATAATCCTTGAGCAATTCAAGCCATCTTGTCTGCCTCAAAATCAATTCCTTTTGTTTGAAAATATATTGAAGGCTTTGTGGTCGCATATGCAACCGCATAGTGCTTCAGCAGTCTGCAAAGGGGTCGTATAATTTGCCCCAACCCAGGCATTTTTCTACTTCGGTCTACGACCAGTCTGCAAACCTTTTTTGTGATCGCATAATGCACCACAAAACTCCCTCATGGAAAGTCTTAAAGGCAAATATGCGATCAATGTGCGCCATACATTCGGTTATGCATATCGCATAATAGGCTGCAAAATGGAATCAAAATTTGTCAAAAGGGTTGCCTCACTCTGCGGCCATTCTACGGTCCGCAGAGTGATTCTGCGGCCACATAGTGGATCGCAGAATTGCCCCTTTTTCTGCAAAATATTTTCCTTAAATTTTAACTCACTGATCAATCAAAAAAGCTCGCCGCAAAGAAGTTCTAATATTATTGACCTTTACACCTAGCTCGACATCACAAAATCTTGATTTTCAAGAAAACTTTTATGGGGCCTTACATCCCCCCCTCCCTTAATATCATTCGTCTTCTAATGAGGATTAAGGTCTACAGTTAGCAACTTATGCATCTTGGTTTTCACACCACACACCAGCCGCCCCGAATTTAACTAATTCACTAGATTTTCCAATTTTTTTGCAAGAGCTTCCTTTGTAATTAGGCCTATCCACCTGCTAGAGAGACTCATAAATACACCTTGCAATATATGTACAAGACAACGACATAACGAAATCTCACATCAACCCCGGTTTTCAAGAAAACATTTACGGGCCTTACATAAACAAATTTCGTATTTTGTGCTAAGGCATTACAAAACAAATGGCTTCGATAATGTTTACCCTCGAAAACCCTAATGGGTACAAAATTATTTGAACTATCAAACAAATTCCTTATTACATGCTAAGGCATAACAAAGTTTATAATTATAAACTTTTCTGTCCGAAAAAGGTGAAAACCATTCTTTTACAAAGGCCACATCGACCTAATACAAAGGCCTAAGGGCCATCTTTTGTTTTTAGTTCGAAGCGTCATCCTCGCTCAATTAAAACCTAAGGGTTATCCTACTTCGAGTTTGAGAAAACACTCACTCGACACTAGTTCGATTTCGGCCAAAACTTCCTAAGTCCCAAACCTAAGGATACAATTTCATAAGGCACAAATAAAACAAGATGAAATAAAGACAAGATAGAAAAGAAAAAGAAAGGATCTTTGTATATATGTCAAAATTTATTTTCAAGGGCAACATGGCCCGATCAAGGTTCTATACTAAAATTTTAAGTGAAAATTCCTAAGTGTCTAATCTTCCCTGGGAGCTGCATCTTCACCACCAAGATCCCCTCCGCTCTCGGACCCGCTCATGCTCCCGACGTCATCATCATCAGAAGAGGCTAATGCCTTAGCGTCGGCTTCGAGCTCTTTAGAATTTTTAACTTTATTAGTGAGATCGAAGCTTAGAGCATGGATCTCCTCAAGGGTTTCCCTTCGATACTAGAACTTGGAAAGCTCGGCACCTAATATGCTTGAGTTTGGGCAGCGTTGACAACTTATTTTGCTCGAGCTTGAGAGGCTTTAGCGTTAGATCGGTAGACAACCACGATCGGCTTAGCATCAACCTTGTCCTTCTCAATCACAGATTTAGCCGTTGCAAGTTTGGTGGCCAACCGAGCTTGGAGCTCCTCAATTTTCTTGGCATGTGTCGAGCTCTTTCAAGCCTTGGAGCTGGTTTTCAGCTGAGGACAACTGAGCCCGAGCACCCTCCTTCTCTAAGGAAAGGGGGTACATATTTTTCCTCCACACTAAGGTATATGCCTTCACCAAATCTACCTCTCCACGTAGCTGCTCGATTATCTCGAGCTTCTACTGGACCTGTGAAATCGAATTATCAGCCATCACTCTCGAACCGATGCCGTGAGCTTTTAAGATTTACATTACCTGCTTGGTCAGGTTGCTTTGTTCGTTCTAAGCCACAACCAGCTCAGCTCGGAGGTCCTTGATCTCTTCTTTTTTCTGCCCGTTGAGAATCTTAAGGGAATTTGTTTCCTCGGTGAGCCTTTGAATGTCGGCCTCGTATCGACTCAATTCTGCTCGAAACCTAGAAAGTGCTTCATAATGAAGCACCGAGGCATAAAAAAATAGAAGGAAAGAAATTAGACAAGAAAACATACAAGTGTGATATCAACAAGGGAAGTTAATGTTTACCCGATTCAAGGGTTGTTGTGCCTCAGTTAAGAGACACGGAGCTCCCACTTCGTCCATCAGGGCTTGTTCTTTCTCCGTGACCAGACCCCGAAGATAACTAGCCACCCCACATGGGGGTAGCAAAAACTCGTGCATCATCCGGGATGGAGATGGTGATTATTCGATTGATCACGGGACAAACGCTGGGGGCCGGGAACTGATTGGTTAATCTGAAACACGGGGAGATCCCACCCGAATCCTTCCTCGTAGTCTCAAAATTTTATTTCCCCAAGTAGGTCTCTTGGGGCATTCTTTTCATCTTGAGGAGCCCCGAGATCGGCCTCCACAGCTGATTCCACCACTCTTTTCGCCTCAAGGTGAGGCATCTTCGACCTTTTCCAACTCGGGGACTCCACCCAAGTCTCCTCACGAGGCCTCATCTGCTCGGGGCAGAATGTTGTTTTCTCGCACCGGCTCGGTGGCCTTCTGAGCCTTGGTGTTTGTCTTTACTCGGGCCACCCGCCCAGAGACGTCTTCTTTTTCTTCTTCTTCCTCCCTTAGGATTTGGGTCGACCCCGCAGACAGAGGAATAACGTTTTGTTTTGGCCTATGAGCCACCCTATTCTTAGGCTCTAGATCCTTGGAGGTCGAGGTCCTTTTTCTCTTTTTCTCCTTTACAGGCCTCGGGACCGGATCTGATGTTTCTTCTACACCAGATGGGGGCCTCATGACTGCATCTTTGCTGAGATCCGCAGGAGAAGAAATTGAGTATGTTTGAAGGAATATCTTAACCGAATTATTACACACATGAAAAAGTCTTAACATGATTTTTGGCTTCCCATCGGCATTTCGATAAATTGCGCCATGCGCGCTCAACGTATGCTAAGGTCGAGGCTAGGTTCGTGACCCAGCTCTCGAGATGAGGGATTGCACCGGGCATCCATGCAGCCGCTACACCATGGAGAAGAATATCAATGAGAAAAAAGTGAAGAGGCAAAATAACAAATAGAAGCTAATAGTGGGATTGTACTTATATTTCATATTCCACTTCTTGGGAAACAACATCTTCTCGGCCCGAATCAGGTCTAAAGTCTTAACTCGTACAAACTGACCCATCCAGCCTCGATCTTTGTCATTATCTATGCTCGAAATCAGTGCCTTGATATCACGGCGCTGAAGCTTTATTAGCTCAGCTCTGAGAGTCGGGGATTGTACAACCTGATGTGATGGTCGAGGGTTAAAGGAAACACGTCGATTTTGCTCGCAAAAATTGGATCAGAATGCCAATCCTTCAGAAGGAGGGGTGTATTTGTCCCAGAGTCACTTGGTATTTGCAGTAGAAATGAACAATAACTGGATCGAGGGGACCCGACATAAAAAGGTAAGTGTAAACACTCAAAAACTCTTCGAGGGCCGATATCACCACTTCTTTTCCCTTCAGTTGTAGTCTTTCTTCATTTGCTCGAGCATATGTATCTCGATAACAACTTGCATCGACCAGGGACCAACGAGGTTTTCTCAATCTTAAATTCATAACTAATGACACACACCCCGGGAACACACTCCTCATGGCGTAGTACCGGTGATTTCTCGTCGGCCAACCGAGATGATGAAGTAGTTTCTTTTTGTGGCATAGTGTTTGATGTTTTCGCCATTTAGTTTTGAAGTTAAAGAAAGATGAAGATAATGAGATTTTGTGTTTTGAGAAGAATTTAACAATAAAATTTGAAGATTTGCAGTTGAGAAACTTGAAGAATTCAAAGAGCTTTGAAGATTAGAGGAGAAGAGATTAAAAGTAAAATTTGAAATAGTGGAAAAGAGGCCTATTTATGGGTTTCACGGCAAAGGTTCAACGTTCCTAGTGGTCGAACGTAAACTGACACACATTAAAAACCTGGGGAACTTTACAATGGGATGTTTCGGTCACCTCTGTCGCTTACATCACAGTGATGATGCCATGACAAATAAGGTAAAGATCGAAGGCTCAATTGGTTTCTTGTCATTACACTCCAAAAAATGATGAGACTATCTGTATAAGGTTAAACCTGGGCCCACCTAATTTTACTGATTAACCGAAACCCGAGGGATGGTTCAAGGATCGGCCCCATAGTAGATCAGACCGAGGAATGAGGATAAGGTAACGAGTTCGGAATTCGAGGTACTTGTCGAGATCAAGACCAGTAGTGATCGAGACCAAACATGATAGACATCACACAAGACTGAATATAGCATAATAACAGAAAGGCGAGATATCCGTTACTTGTCGAGGATCATGGCAGAGATCTCTGAACGGATCAAATCAAGAATGTTTATTTAGCTAACCATGGGATTTCCTTTTGTAATTGGAATTGTACCATAAGTGGAATTCATCTACTATATAAATGGGGGTTCTAATCATTTTTAAATCATATTATTTACGCATATCAGAGCAATACAATATTCTTTCTCTCTTATATTCTCTTGCTCAACAGTTTATTTCAAACTTGATTCATAGCTTTAATTTCAACCAGTTTGAGGGTGATCTAGCTCAAGGACTACATTGCATTTCATTGTTGGTTTGCTTTAATTTACTAATAATTTCCATTAGTAATCATCAAAATTTATCAATTGGTACTAGGTAAAATCATGTGTACTTGAAACCACTTATAAGTTTAATTGTTATTCGATTTAAAGGGTTAACAAGTTGGTTTGTCCAAATTTATCTTATTGAGTATGATTTTCCAAAGTGAAAAAAGACATGATTCTCCAAAATATTTTATCCCTTTTACATGGGCCACCGTAATATTGAAATTAGATTCAAGAACAAAAATGAATAATATTGAAAACTACTCTTTGTCAACTTGTGGATCATGAATATCGAGCTTCGCCATTAATAGAGAACTCTATTGATGCGTTCCAGAAGCTTCGCATGACTTGGGAGAGAAGTCAATCGAAACAGAATTGTGGGAGAAGAAGAAGGAGTATGTTATTCACAATCTCAGTAGAGTATATATACAAGTTGGTTCCACCTCCACTAACTAACTCAACTAATTTTGACAACTCAGCTAATTACCTCAACTAACTATGATTAACTAACTAACTAACATAATTAACCATAATTAAGTATACACGGTTTGAGCTTATTTACATAGAATTATCTCAATACCCCCTCAAGTTGGAGGTGAGTTTCTCACACCCAACTTGCTAAGGATCGCAGAATGTTTAATACCACTAAGAGCCTTAGTGAGAACATCTGCCAACTGAGCACCAGTTCCAATATGATGGAGAGAGATCAATTTTTCTTGGAGTTTATGTCGCAAAAAAAAAAAAACAATCAACTTCAATATGCTCTGTACGTTCATGAAAGACAGGACAGCGATCTATGTGTAAAGCAGATTGGCTATGGCACAATAGTGAGACAGGTTTAGGGTAGGAAATAGTGAGCTCATGAAACAGCCCACATAGCCAAGTTAGTTCACCAACAAGCTTCCTTAAAGATTTGTATTCTGCTTCTACTGAAGATAGAGACATTGTTTCTTGTTTCTTGGACTACCAACAAATTGGACTGTTTCCCAGCAAGACTATATAAACAGTAACTGACCTTCTAGAATTTGGACAAGCTACCAATCTGAATCACAATAACCCTTTAGGTTGCAGTCACGTTCATTAGACAGAAAAATTCCTAGAGTTGGATCATTCTTTAGATACATAAGTAGGTGGAAAGATTCTTTTAAATGTGACTCTCTAGGGTCTTGCATAAACTGGCTGAGGTGTTGCACACTAAAATCTATATTCAATCTAGTATTAGTGAGGAAATTTAATTTTCCTAACAGTTTTTTGTAGTAAGTGGGATCAGATAATGTTGTCTCGTCCTTAGCTCGCAGTTTTTCATTTGGATCAAGAGGAGTGGAGAGGCTACTATAGGAAAGGTAACCATATTCCTTGAGAAAATCTAGTGTGAACTTCCTTTGAGACATTATCACTTCATCACTGGTATAGAGGACTTCTAAACCAAGAAAATAATACAACTTCCCCAAATCTTTTATCTTGACTTGGTCATGCAGGAAACACTTAACTTGAGTAATTTTTGAAACATCTGTTCCAGCAATCATGACATCATCCACATAAACTGCTATGTAGATGTTAGAGTATTCTGTTTTCTTGTAGAAAAGTGAGTAGTCATTGAGAGAACACACATAACCTTGAACAAAGTACTTTAGTCAACTTAGAGTACCACTGTCTGCTTCCCTACTTTAGCCCATATAGGGACTTGTTCAATTTACAGACTAAATCTGGAGAGCTCACTTCTAAACCTAGTGGTAGTTGCATATAAACTTCTTCATGCAACTCCCCATGAAGGAATGCATTGTTCATATCCAACTGAAAAATGTACCATTATTTCTTTATTGCAGTGGCTATTAGAACTCGAAATGTTGTCATCTTTACTACATGGCTGAAAGTTTATGTGTAATCTATGCCATGCTGCTGAGTATATCCTTTCACCACTAATCTAGCCTTGAACCTCTCTAGTTTTCCATCAACCTTGTGTTTTATTTTGTACACCCACCTGTAGCTAATTTCCTGCTTTCCACTTGGTAAAGGTACTATGTCCCATGTATGATTAGAATGTAAGGCCTCAAACTCTTGAGTCATTATTGTCTGCCAAGAAGGATTAAGGATAGCCTCATCATATAAGATGGTTCAGAATCATTGCAAGCATTCATAACAAGTAACTGACCATCATGGACTAATGAATCAGTAGGAATATGACTATGTAAGAAGAACAAGGTGCTGCGAGAAGTAGGAGTGATTAGTGGATCAGCAGAGGTTGGTTTCAATTGGGGTATGGAGTAGATGTAGTCATGCACGTGTGTAGGAAATATGTGTTCTCTACCAGACCTCCTAGGCTCTAGGACATGAGACTCAATTGGTGTAAGAATAGATGGGCAGTGAGAGTGTGTTTCAAGAGAGTCAGGTGCAGAAACAAAGGGTGAAAAGGGATCAGACAAGGAGTGATCCTGTCCTATTTTAAGGTTACCTGGACTTGGTGGATTGTTTACTGTGGGTTGAGGTGCAGTAGCATATAAATCAGTAATAAAAGAAGGTAAAACTGGGAAGGAGGATCTTGTAGTAGGTAATATAGCAAATGGGAATACATTTTCATGGAAGGTTACATCTCTTGATATGTGAATCTTTATGGTTTGTAAATTCAACAAGTTAATCCTTTTGTTTCAAAAGGTTATCCAATGAAGACATCAGGTACAATTCTTGTTTAACCAAAGAATTATATTCCTTGACCAAATCTATTTAGGATGAACGTGGGTTACTGATAATCAAGAAAGTAATACGACAAAAAAAGAAGAGAAATCGAGTAATAAACACTACTGTAGTATGCAAAAAATAAAGTGGATTGTATTCGAGAATTCAGTTGTTCTTATGGGTTACATTTCTTCCCTTTATATAGGGGTTTCCTAGTATAACGTTTGGTTCCTGTCATGATTGCTCATTAATGGCTAATTATTACATTAATGAGGCGTTGCAAAGGATAACTGTAACTGTTGTATAGGAGTTATGTAGCGTATAAGTCATTAGCTGTTGATTCTTGAATCTGTCCATAGCTTCGTCTGGGTTCACTGTGACCGTATCTCTTCTTTGTCATTAAGTTTCCCGTGGTTGATGAACTCGTGGGTTTATTGACCGTGCCTCTTTGTCCCGTACCTCTTTACAGAATCAAGTCTATCTGTTGCGTTTTCCTTGGTCCACGTAACTTGCTGAGTTGTCAAGAATCTGCTTATGTGTGAGACTCTTTTTTACCAATACAGATAGTACCCCCACTTACCATATATTTGTCGATTAATATTTGGTAAGTGGATACGTATTTATGGCGGGAATATTTTGCCGCCGTTTTTCTCCAAAACATTGTATCTTTCTATGAACACAGGCGTCGTTTGTCACTTACATTTAATGCTCATTCTACGTGTCTATTTTTGATTGACTCTGCAATGGCTCGGCGCGTTTTAGGGATTTTTGTGGCTGCGTCAGTCCCGAAGTAACACTTTTAATCATGACTTTCCATCATTGTTTTTCAATGTTTCGACGGTTGTCTTTATGTATAAATACCATTTTTCCTTTCTTTACTCCCACGAAACATTTTATAACTTGTCTCTTTTCTTGTAAAGAATTTTCCATTACTTCTGTAAGTATGTCTTCATCGAATCAACCCAAGAAGGTAATAGATGTGGAAAATCTCGCATCTTCTTCTGCTCCAATTAGGAGTCGGAGAGGAGGTATGCTAAGGAATTTAGGATCTACTCCCTCTAGAGGTTCTTCTTCCCCAATAGTTTCTCCTCTTTCCGCTAGGTCTTTGCTTTCTCCTAGGGCTAGATCTTCTCATTCTTCGTCTAGAGGTAAAGATGATCATCTTCGTGAACCCAAAGTTGATGAGATTATTCCCGTCGAGTTTGTCTTTACTAGGGAAAACCCAGTTCTTGTAGACCAGTCTACTTCTTTAGATAATGTGGAGAGGTATCCAACTATTATAACTGAAGGTCACGTTCCTCTTGTTCGTAGAGAGTGTTCTTGGGGTCCTGATTTCCCTGTTTATGTCCTGAATAGTAATCAAAGGATAACGTCTTATAAGACTGGTTATTCCTTTGTTTATACGTATCCTTTTACATTAGGATTTAGACCTCCCATTGATCCAGTTATCATCGAGTTTTTCCGTTTTTTCAATATCTATTTGGGACAAGTTGGTCCACTGGTGTGGCGAGTTTTCGCGTGTCTGAGAGTTTTGGCTTCTTTAGCTTCAGTTCCCTTTACTTTCAATCATCTTATTCATTTATACTCTCCTGTCCTGTTTCGTCAAGGGGTTTTTACTCTAGCTGCTCGGAGTAAAAGAGTGTTAGTAACCCCTGGTGAAGTACCTCTGGTATGTTGCTGTCCCACTGCTGGTTTAGTGGGTGAAGAGAATATTCCCTTCCCTGAGAAGTGAAACCGTGCATGTGAGTACTTTTTTGGTTCGCATCTATTTTCTTTTTGCATTAGACTTGGATTGTGTTATTAACACCGTATCTATTTTTTCTTTTCAGCAATCATGAATACTGTTGAGAATGTCTCCAGTATTCGTGATTGGGTAGAAAAGATATTATCTGCCGCTCCTGTTAAGGAAAGGTCCTGGAAGTACTTCGCGGGGAAGTACTGTTGGCTTGTAAAGACCCATGGTAAGTGGAGTCTTTTCTTACTTCCTATCTTACCCGAGCCTACTTTTATTCTCGTTTAACTTTTCCCTTTTTGATAGGGTTTTCCGTCCGTGGGGTGTCTGCTTCATCTTTCCCGAAGATGTCTTTGACTCACGCACAAAATATCCTTGCTAGCTCGTCTTCCTCAAAGATAAAAGTTGGTGATCTCCGTTCCGAAGAGGAAGAAGAAGAGAAAGAGGGTGCTTTAGTACACCGGTTACGAAGAAGGCGGGTAGTTTTGGACGACGAGTCTACCCCCATGACTCTTTCTTTTGTGTCTGCAGGTAGACCCTCATCTTCTGAAAATGATTAAAAGTCCCCAGTCCATGATTCTGTCGAGTATTTGTTTCATGAAGGTTTTGATCTCGCTCCCGATGATGTTCCCTTAGCTATTGTTTTCCCCGACTCTTTAAGAAAAGAAGTTTCGTCAGTTCCTTGTGTCTCTGTTGTTCCCGCTCCTTTAGCCGTTACGACTTCTGCCATTTCCCTACCCATGGTTTCTTCAATTCCTCATTCTTCCGTGCCTGCTATTGTGCATGTGGCTCCTTCAATTCTTGGACCGTCTATTTATGTTGCTGCTCCCTCCATTCCTACTTCCATGCCTTCCATTAGGGAAGTAGGGTCTTCCAGCAGGGAGACGCGGAGGGTTGTGATTAAGGTTCTAGCTGAAGGGAGTCTTTTCAAAAAGACGAGCGAGCCTGAGGTGTGGCTTAAGCCTCTGATAGGTCGAGGAAATAAAACTTGCCAGCCATACATCACCCACGTCGGCCAATGAAGTGGTGCATTCTTCTTTGAAGGTAGAGCGTAGCTTATTCTTACATATGTACATCTTTCCATGTCTAAACTGTTTACCATGTTTAACCGTTTTATCATTATTTTTTGTAGATGCACCTTATTGGCTTAGAACTTATGAAAAGAGTTTCAAATTCGGATAATGAGTTGAAAGAGTTGCGGGTTGATTTTGACAATCTGAAAGCACAATATGATGGGTGAGGGTAGATATGGATGCTTTAGAAGAGGAGAGGAATACCTTGAGGAGACAGTTGAGGATTACATCAACGGAACTGGCGGTGGAGAAGGCTTCTTCTAGCCAGGCTGATAAGGATAAGAGTATTCTTGAATCTTCGTTTCCTGAACAATTGTCCCAAGCCTCGGAGGAGATCAGGAACTTGAAGCATCTGCTAGGGCAGAAGGGCGAATATTCTGGTAATCTTGTACAAACTCTCTCCCAGACCCAAGAAGAACTGCGTGAAGCTTTAGACAAAGTCCGAATTTTGGAAGAGTCAGTTGTACCCTTGAGGGCCGCCCATGAAGCGGCTAAAGCCGAGAAAGATGGATTGAGGGCTGAGCTTCAAGTGTGGACAAATGATTATAATGACCTCGAAGTGCCGGCTGCCGTTGATGTAAGCTGGGCGTACAGGAATTCTTGCCTTGATACATTGATGGAGATCATCCAAGAGGGTTTCGACCTCAACGCTGAAATTGCTAAAACTAAAGAGGCCATGGAGAAGACCCACCGAGGTCTTGGTCTTTCTCCATCTACTGATGAAACCCATGTTGCTCATGCCTCTTTGCCTCAAGCTGCTATCGTTCCTCCTGAAGAAGTCAATTTTTCTCTTCATGAAGACTGAAGATCTTGTCCCCCCCCCCCTGTTTTTATTTGGATTGGTGTGGTTACCCCCAACTCCATCGGGGGTAAGTTTGAAACTCTAAAGTCCCCAACTGACAACTTAGGGGCACCAAAATTGTAATTCTTATGCGGCTAAGTACTAATTAGTACTTAGTTTTAACTTAGCCGCTCTTTTTATATTAATTCAATTTGAAGACTTTTTCTTTGAGTTTTGGTTTTACTCTTTAAGTCTATTGCACGTTTTGTGCTTCTGAGGTTTTTGTTTGCACCTCTTAAATTTTTGCATGAAAGTGCATAAATCACTCGGACCTTTTCATAGTAGGTGCGGTGTTCATATAAGATTTAAGACTTTGTTTATGATAGGCTTTAATTATGAGTTAGGGCTCTTTTTGATTGACACTTTAATGAAGAAGACGTCTCAACTTCATTGTAATGCAATAGAGTGATAGGAATTTCTCACATGTTTAAAGATGTTTTTGTGGAAAATTTTTGTTTGAACTTCCACTACATTTTACATGTGTTATGATTATCATCTAAAACTCATGTTGCAACTATTTTCTTTTAACAGATTTGATACTCACTTGTATTTCGCAGTTGTTTTTCATAGGTAACAGTTTTTTCGAGTTAATACAAGGAAATAACTGTTTTTCATTAGTAACAGTTTTTGTAAGTATTGGGATTTTTTACCCGCAACTATTTTTATTTGCAACAGTTTTGTAATAAATATGAGGGAAACGTTTTGTAATTCGTAACTGTTTTATTTGATAACCGTTTTCTGAATAAATACAAGGATTTTGATCTTTCATCTGTAACTGTTTTATTTGATAACAGTTTTTGAATAAGTACAATGATGATGATCTTTTACCCTTAACTGTTTTCGTTACAACAGTTTTTGTATAAATGTAAATATGTACATTTATTCCTCGTAGCTAATACTTTGCCTTTTAACCTGAACATGGTTCGAAGGTTTTCTTAAAGTTTAGGCTTTGTAAATCTTGTGTTGGAGTCTTCAGCTCTTTTAATTTTGCTCGTACCACTTGTCTTGTTGGGTAAATGGTTCTTTAGGCTTGAGCTTTTGACTTTCAGTAGTCTTTTTTGCTTCATCTTTGCCTTCCATATTATATAGTCCCCCAAGAGTTTGAGCTTTGAAGAATGAGATCTCGAGCACTTGATTATTCCTTCTCTATGGTCCATTCCCTGAAAAAGGAAAACGTACGGGACACGAAGGTATATACTTTTTTATATGATGACTGCTTAACCCTTTAAAACGTTCATCGTAAAGTGTAACCCTAGACCGAAAATTGTGTTATTTCTTCGCGTCTTTGCAGGTCTATTATCATCATCTGGTGATGGGCTAGCTTTTTGCCTATCATCTAAAAAAGTTAGTAAAGTTTAAATATTCAAAAATAAAATCGAACATGCGATACCTGACCGGGGGGGTGGGGGGTTTCTTTTCCTTAGAAGTAGTACTTCTTCAAGTGGATGGCATTCCAGCTCGTTGGTAGAATTCTACCGTCCATGGCTTCCAACTCGTATGCACCTTTCCCAGCTATGCCTCGGACTTTATAAGGTCCTTCTCAATTTGGATTCAGCTTTTCAGCACCTGCCTCTTTTGTTGATTGGAAAACTTTTTTAAGTACGAAGTCCCCAATCTTAAAATATCTAAGATGAGTTTTGCGATTGTAATATCGCTCTATGATTTGCTTTTGAGCTGCCATCCGTATTAAAGCTGCTTCCTTTCGTGATTCGAGCAAGTCCAGATTGATCTGGAGTTCGGCATCATTTGTTGGTTCCGTAGTTGTTATAACCCTTAAGCTCGGCTCACCGATTTCCACGGGTATTAATGCCTCTGATCCATAAACAAGTGCGAAGGGAGTCTCTCCCGTGGCTGTTTTTGATGCAGTCCTGTATGCCCATAATACTGCCAGTAATTCGTCGGGCCAATTCCCTTTGGCTTTATCTAACCTCTTATTTATATTGTTAATGATGATTTTATTCTTAGACTCGGTTTGTCCATTAGCTACGGGATGATATGGCGTTGCGGCAATCCGTTTAATTTGCAAACTCTCTGTGATGACCAAAAAGGTCATCTTATGTAAATTTAATTATGACTGTGTTCCGAGGCCCCAAAAGCCTCCGTTAATCTCACCTCGATGTGTGTGCACAGCCCGGGCGCGTAGTCGGGAAGCCTTTATGTGGAAATTTGATGAAAAGTTGAATTTATGATAATTAATTGAATAAAGTTGACTTTGGTCAACATTCTTGGTAAACGGACCCAGACCCGTGAGTTGACGGTTTCGGAGGGTCCGTAGGAAAATATGGGACTTGGGCGTATGCCCGGAATTGAATTCCGAGGACCCAAGTCCGAGAAATGAATTTTTAAAGAAAATAGTTTTCTGAAACTAATAAAGCCTTATGAAAATGAACCTCGATGTGAAACTTGTGTTGCCAGGCCCGTATTATGGTTCTGGAGCCCGGAACTGGTTCAATATGTGTTATTTGAGTTATGTGTGAAATTTGGTAAGGAACGGAATTGATTACCCGGGTTTCGGATCAAAAATGGGAAATTGAGAGTTAATGAAGTTTTGAGGATTTTCATAGAATTTGAAATTTGGTTTGGAACGTGATTTTATGTTATCGAGGTCCGAATGTGATTCCGAGACCGGGAATGGTTCCGTTATATCATTTATGGCTTGTCCGCAAAACTTGTTGGTTTTTTTGGACGGGGGCTCGGGTGGGCCCAAGTGCCTCCCGGACCCCCCAACGGGGCTAAAAACCAGCTAAAACAACTGTTGTTGCAGCTGTTGCTGGTGTGACCGCAGGTGTGGAGGTTCCGTAGGTGCGGTTCTTTTTCCGCAGGTGCGGCCCCCAACTCCGCAGGTGCGCACCCAGCTCCCACGGCCCTTTTCCGCAGGTGCGATCTTAGGTGTGGATACCCCTGTAGGCAGCCTGTTTTTAAGTGTCAAAAACTCAGGTTTCCTTCATTTACACCCATTCCAACCTCCATTGAAGGGTCCTAAGAGCTTGAGAAACCATTCCTCGAACCACTTCCAGTAGAGGTAAGTAATTTCACTCTATTTTACTAGTTTAATTCGTGAATTGTCAAGGGGATTAACTACTAAATCTTAGAAAAAAATAGGCCAAATGGCCTCGGGGCCACTTAAACTTGTATCAGTTTGCAAAGCCGATACATGAACTTATATTTTTCCCATTTGAACACTCCAACTTGACAAAACGGGTATTAATAAACACTTTTGACCATTGACCATGCCTATGTGGAAGCACTGTAGCTGACATGGCTAAGCTGTGTGCAAATCAAGCTGCCAAGGCGCGTGAGTAGTATTATTTTTACTAAAAAGAATTAAAGTTAGAATAAAATATAAATAACAAGGAAAAACAAAAAAAGAAAAAGAAAAAGACATTTCCCTTCTCTTTTCCCCTCCCCTCCCAATCCTCTCGTCTTCCCAGAACTTCCACCTCCTTTCTGTAATTTTTTTCATTATTTATCCTAATTTCTCTCCCCTCCCCTCCCAAATCTCTCATCTTCCTAACATAACTCCCACCACATTTATCGAATGTTTTTCATTTTTAATCCTAATTTCTCTTCCCCTCCTTTTTCTTTGTTTCTTCTCCCTTCATCTTCCCCCTCAAAAATCTTTTCTTTCATTTGCTAGCTTCCATTCACTATTTCCGTCCCAATCTCCCTGAACCACCGATGGTCGGAAGAAATCTCGAGCTTTATCATTGTTTTATCATCGAATTCATCTTTGTCAAAATAGCAACAAAAAAAAGGAAGATTTACCATGATATTGGGTAACATTCACTTTCAAAATCATGGATGTCTATTAATATTTTTTGAAATTCCAAAATAATTTTTTTTATGGCCTAATCATGACCATAGTGATGAGAAAGAATAATGAAGAAAAAGAGAAAGGAGAAGAAATAAGAGTAAGGAAAAGAAGGGAGGAGGATGAACGAAGAAGTAGGGGATGGTTTGGGGTAGTATGTTTCATGTGTTTTTTTGTTCTTTTTTGCATTTGTAACTTTTTTTTGTTAATTTTGTATTTTAAAATGGGACCCACAAATACCACATGTCAAGTAATAAATAGTTTAGCATATGACGTGGTGTACATGTCAGCGCAATTGATGTACACGCTCTGGTGGGTGTGTTTATTAGTACCCATTTTGTCAAGTTGAAGTGCTCAAATGGGAAAAATATAAGTTCATGTATCGGCTTTGAAAACTGATACAAGTTTAAGTGGCCCCGAGGCCATTTGGCCAAAAAAATATAGGTTTTGAGTAGTAAATGGGATTTTTGGGAATTTGATGAACTATCCAATTAATGTTATGAATTCAAGTAGAAAACTTCATATTAATGATCCTTAGGCTATGGGTGAGTGATTCCTCCAAGAATTTTCGGGATTCGAGCATGCGGGCCCGGGGTCGAATTTTAGTATTTTTGGAAGAATAGTAGAAAATGTATAATTAGGCTTTGGATTTGGTTTATTGAGTAATTATTGATGTTAATAAATCTATTATGTCTAGATATTATCGATTCAGAGTTGGATTCGAGAGGAAAGGCTGTGATTGAGGGTTGACTTGCATTTTGGAGCCGAGGTAAGTGTTTGGCCTAACCTTAGCTTGAGGGATTAGGTATAGAGTCTTATTTGCTATGTGTAATTCATGTCCAACTCATAGGCGGGGTGACGAGTGCCTATATGTTGCGGTCAAGCATGCCCGTGAGTCAATTGTGATGAATCGTACCGTGTTCTTAATATTCTCTGTACTATGAGTAATTGGTGGTTTAGAAGTGATACTTTGATGTTGTTTCATGACATGGGGAGTTATTGTGTTGTTTGTTTCAGTTCAGGATTTTACTGTTGAAATTATATTTCTGATGCGAGGTTGGTTATAGCTGAGTCCCTTGCCGGGACGATAGAATTTTATTGCCTATCTCCATACACTTGAGACTTCTTATTGTTGATTTTCACATTATATTGTTGATTGTTTATTATTTATCGCACGAGGGGACATGTCGTGTTGATTCTTATTATTTATCACACGAGGGGACATGCCATGTTGATCATTTATTATTTATCGTACGAGGGGACATGCCTTGCTGGTTGTTATTATTTATCACACGAGGGGACATGCCGTGTTTATCGTTTATTATTTATCGCACGAGGGGACATGTCGTCTTGATTCTTATTATTTATCACACGAGGGGACATGCCATGTTGATCGTTTATTATTTATCGCACGAGGGGACATGCCGTGATGATTGCTATTATTTATCACACGAGGGGACGTGCCGTGTTGATCGTTTATTATTTATCGCACGAGGGACATGCCGTGCTGATTGTTATTATTTATCACACGAGGGGACATGACGTGTTGATCGTTTATTATTTATCGCACGAGGGGACATGCCTTGCTGATTGTTATTATTTATCACACGAGGGGACATGACGTGTTGATCGTTTATTATTTATCGCACGAGGGGACATGCCTTGCTGATTGTTATTATTTATCACACGAGGGGACATGTTGTGTTAATCATTTATTATTTATCGCACGAGGGGACATGCCGTGTTGATTGCTATTATTTATCACACGAGGGGACATGTCGTGTTGATCGTTTATTATTTATTGCACGAGGGGATATGTCGTGCTGATTGTTATTATTTATCACACGAGGGGACATGCCATCGTTTATTATTTATCGCACGAGGGGACATGCTGTGGTGATTGCTATTATTTATCATACGAGGGGACATGCCGTGTTGATCGTTTATCATTTATAGCACGAGGGACTTGCCGTGCTGATTGTTATTATTTATCACATGAGGGGACATGCCGTGTTGATCGTTTATCATTTATCGCACGAGGGCCTTGCAGTGCTGATTGTTATTATTTATCACATGAGGGGACATGCCGTGTTGATCGTTTATTATTTATCGCACGAAGGGACATACCGTGTCGATCATTGATTATTTATTGCACGAGGGGACATTCCGTGTTGAGTGATTGCGAGATTACGCACGAGGGGACATGTCGTGCTTCTTTTGTTGTTCATTATCTGTGCTGAGACGTTAAATTCATGCTTTTACCTTTTTACATTTTAGTTATTACCCTGTTCTACCGTGTTAGAATTTTGTTGCCCCTTTTACCCCCAGCATGTTCTTCCCGTATCTGTTTTTACTTGCTTATTTCCGTCGATATTTCCTGTTATTATATAGAATTGCACAGGTACATATATTGTTGTCGGTCCTAGCCTCGTCACTACTTCGCCGAGGTTAGGCTCGGCACTTACTCAGTACATGGGGTCGGTTGTACTGATGCTACACCTGCACTTCTTTATGTTGTGCAGACTACGCAGCTGGACCAGGTGGTCACTGATGGTCGAAGCATTTCATCAGTTCATACAGGAGACATCGAGGTAGACCCGCAGACGTTCGTGGGCCTTGGCGTCACCTTCTACCCTTCACTTTCAGCTCTGTCTCATCTTATAGTTCAAATACAGTCATATGTACTTATTTCAGACCTTTGTATTTAGTAATCTCTTAGACAGTTCGTGAGTATGTGACACCAGTTCTGGGATTTGTATATGGGTTTTATTTCGAAATTGCTATGTTATATTTTGGTTATTTGTTAACCTTCACATTGCGGACCATCGATGCCTTAGTTATCTTGTTCGTTTTAGTTGTTAATGAGTTTTATTTAGTTCAAACGTTGGCTTGTCTAGCGGGTTCAACGTTAGACGCAGTCATGGCCCGAAGGTGGGATTTCAGGTCGTGACACTCTCAAAGAATCCTGTGATTTGAGAGCCTATAAATTGTGGGCCATTATCACACACGATCTATTTCGGAATCCAAAAACGGCATATTATGTTTCGCCATAAGAAGCTTTTGACCTCCTTTTCCCGCACTTGTTTGAACGCTTCTGCTTCCACCCATTTCGTGAAGTAATCAGTAAGTACAAGTAGAAATCGTACATGTCTTTTAGCTGGGGGAAGAGGTCCCACTATATCTATTCCACATTTCATTAAGGGCCATGGTGATATGACTCATTGCAATAGTTCTGCTGGTCTATGCATATTGTTGGCAAACCTCTGACACTTGTCTCACTTAGATATGAAGTTCTCTGCATCTTCTTCCATCTTAGGCCAATAATAGCCGGCTCAGATTAAGGTTTTTACCAAGGATCTTGCTCCTGCATGGTTTCCACAGTGTCCTTCATGGACTTCCTTTATCACGAGCTCCGTCTAATTAGGTCCGAGGCATTTTGCTAGGGGTCCACCGAACATTTTGCGATACAATGAGTTGCGGACTAGACAATATCGTGCTGCATTGCGGCAAAGTGCCTGAGTTGCTTTCTTGTCTTCATGTAGGGTACCATTCTGCAAAAAAATGAGAATTTCTTTTCTCCAATCCCAAGTTAAATTATTGAAAGATACCTCGTTTCTGTCTTGGTTGATTGCTGAATGGAAGAGGTGGACAACAATGGAGTTGTGTTTATTTGTTACTTTTGTAACTGCCGCGAAGTTGGCTAATGCATCCGCTTATGCATTTTCGTCTCTAGGTATTTGTATTATCTTCCATGTTTTGAATTGTCTTACAAGTTCCCGTGCCTTTTCTAGATATTGTTGCATTCAAGTTTCTCGAGCGATGTAAGTCCCTTGTATCTAATTTACCACCAATTGGGAATCACTGTTGATTATGATTTGCTCGATTGATAGCTCCCGTGCCAGTTCTAACCCTGCAATAACAACCTCGTACTCTGCTTCATTATTAGTTATAGGGTAACATTTAATAGCCTGCCGTGTCTTTTTACCGGTGGGTGATATTAAGACGATGCCTAATCCGACCATTTTTATGCTAGAAGAGCCATCTTTAAATAGAGTGCACTGACCTAGATTGACTCCGTTAAAGAGTTGTAACTCTTTTTCTACCTCAAGGGTAATATTGTTGCTAAAGTCAGCTACAAAATCAGCTAATATTTGTGATTTGATTGTTGTTCTAGGCTGATATGTTATATCATGTTCACTTAACTCTATGACCCATTTGGCTAATCTTCCTGATAATTCTTGCTTATGCAAAATATTTCTTAAAGGATAAGAAGTCACGACAGTGATTGAATGGCATTGAAAATAGGGGCGTAATTTTCTTGATGCCATTATTAAAGCTAAGGCTAATTTTTCTAGATGTGGGTATCTAATTTCAGCATCTAATAAAGTTTTACTTACGTAGTAGATAGGTGATTTCTTACCTTTTTTATCTCTTATCAGTACTGCACTTACAGCAATTTCTGAAACTGCCAGGTAGATTTACAATCTTTCCCCTTCTTTTGGATTTGAGAGCAGTGGTGGCTTTGATAAATAAATCTTCAAATTTTTAAGGGCTTGTTGACATTCTTCAAACCATTCGAACTGATTTTGTTTTTTAAGAACTGAAAAGAATTTAAAGCTTTTTTCGGAAGACCTAGAAATAAATTTTCCTAAGGCGGCTATTCTCCCTGTCAATCTTTGAACCTCTTTTTTATTTGTTAATATATCAGGTATTTCTTCTATAGGTTTTATTTGAGCTGGATTTACCTCTATTCCTCTGTTAGATACAAGGAATCCCAAAACATACCTAATTGTACTCCGAAAGCACATTTTTCCTGATTGAGCTTCATATTATACCTGCGTAAGATATCAAAAGTAGTAGAGAGATGCTGGAGGTGATCTTCCGCTTGTGTTGACTTTACAAGCATATCATCAATATATACTTCCATTGTCTTTCCTAAATGTTCTTGGAACATTTTACTCACTAACCTTTGGTAAGTGGCTCCTGCATTCTTTAAGCCAAAAGGCATAACTTTATAACAGTAAGTCCCCCTGTTAGTAATGAAGGAGGTTTTTCCCTCGTCTGGGGGATCCATTTTAATTTGATTATAACCAGAGTATGCGTCTAGAAAACTTAATAATTCGTGACCTGCGGTAGCATCAATCATCTGATCTATATGTGGCAAAGGAAATGAATCTTTGGGGCATGCTTTTTTTAAATCAGTATAATCTACACACACCCTCCATTTGTTGTTCTGTTTAGGTACCACCACTGTGTTAGCTAGCCATTTAGGATATCGTATGGAACCTATGTTCAAGAGTTTTTGGACTTCATCGTTGATCACTTGATTCTTGAACATTCCTTGCTTTCTTTTCTTTTGTTTAACATGTACAAATGATGGATCTTCATTCTGTTTATGAGTCATCACTTCTGGTGGAATATCCGTCATATCTGAATGGGACCATGCAAAACAATACGCGTTAGATTTTAAATAATCGATTAGCATAACTTTTTGCTCGGGGTTTAACCTCTCCAGCAGTCTCGTGCCAACATACAACTTTTTCTCGGGCTTTTTTTCAGACAACAGAAAAACCTCGAGTTCTTCCGCAGTTGTTTTGATATGTTCGTCTTCTTCTGCTTCACGAATGATGTCTGGTCTAGAATCTATGTCTGCGTGATCCAGCATATTTTTTATGATAATAGGATTTGTCTCGCTGGTATCTTCTCATGTATCTGTTTGAATATTCATTTCCTTTGTACATGATTGATCAAATATTTTTTCCATTCCTGTTTGGTCATTGGCCTCCGTTTGGAAGACTTCAACATCTCCCGTATCTCTTTTGTTGTGAAGTGCTATCGAGTTTATATTTCTGGAAGTTTGTTGGTCACCTCTAATTTGTCTCACTCGCCATTCTGATGGGAATTTTATTACCTAATGTAAGGTGGATGGGACTGCTTTCATATCATGAATCCACGGTCTTCCCAAAATGACATTGTAAGCCATCTCCGTATCAATGACTTGAAATTTCGTGTTTTTGACCACTCCTTCAGCGTAAGTGTTAAGTTCAATCTCTCCTTTGGTTATTACTGTAGAATTATCGAACCCATTTATGGCTCGTGCCCTTGGGATCATTTGATTTTCCACTAGTATTTCTTCCACGACTTTTATCAAAATGATATTGACTGAACTGCCTAGATCAATCAATACTCTTTTAAAGTTAGTGTCATGAATAAGTAAAGATATTACCAGTGCATCATTATGAGGAAGCATCAGTCCACTAAAGTCTGCATCATCAAAGGTTATTTTGTCTTTATTTGGATCTTCTCGAATCCGCTTTCCATGGGTATTTGTGATCATTGATGCTGATTGACAAACTATTCCATTTACTTCCTCTCCTCCATGTATCACGTTAACAGTTCGCTTCGGAGAGGGAGGCTTTGGTGGCTCCTGCATGTTCTTCATGTATGCCTGTTTACCTTTATCACTAAACAACTCTGTTAAATAGCCCTGTTTTAATAAATGTTCTATTTCACCTTGTAAAAAGCTACAATCTGTGGTTCTGTGTCCATGATCATTATGGATTTCACACCACTGATCTGGATTTCTCTTATTTGGATTCGACCACATCTCTTTGGGCCATTTAACTTTTTCTCCCATATTTCTTAGTATTGAGACAAGTTCAGTAGTGCTCATGTTAAAGTTATGGTCCCCAATTCGGGTATTACCTCTGGACCGTTCATCTCGATCTTTCCTGGATCTAGACGAGGATGAGCCTATATCTCTTCCTGATGGTCTCGTATTTTCGAACCTGGGACGTGTGTCACGTTCTGAGGGTCCTAAGTAAGGATCGTACCTATTTTTACCTGATCTTTTCTCCGGTTCTGGACGTCTGGTTCTGGAATACTCCTCGTCTCTTGATCGAGCAATGATATCTTCTTCTATTCTAAGTTTAGTGTTATACATGTTGTATACATCGTTCCACGTCATAGCTGGAAATGCTCTTTGACTTTCCTTAAGCTGTCTCGTGGCTTCTGAGCTTTTATCGTTTAAGTTGCTTGCAAATGCCATGGCTGCCCAGTTATCAGGCACCCTGGGTAATTGCATTCTTTCTCGTTAAAACCTGTCTACAAACTCATGGAGTAATTCCGTGTCTCCTTGCTTTATCTTGAATATGTCTTCCATTCTTTTCTCAACTTTTTGTGCACCAGAGTGTGCTTTTATAAACGAATCTGCAAGCTCACCAAAAGAATCAATAGAATTTTCAGGGAGAAAAGAATACCAGGTTAAGGCTCCTTTTGTGAGTGTTTCCCCAAATTTCTTGACAAGGACTGATTCAATCTCTTTTTTTGTTAAATCATTGCCTTTTACTCCAGTAGTGAAAGCAGTCACATGATCACGTGGGTAAGTTGTCCCTCATATTTAGGAACATTGGGCATTTTGAATTTCTTGGGTATAGGCAAGGGCGCCGCACTTGGCTTCCAGGGCTGTTGAGAATATCTATCAACGTCGATGCCTTTGATAATCGGCGGTACTCTAGGGATTTGCTCGATGCGATCATTCTGTTCTTTTATTTGTTTCTGCATGGTTAACAACAAATTTTGTAACTCAGAGTTATTAGTCATACCTGGTCTTGTTTCAAGAGATTCATTTGGAGTGTCACCCCTGGCTGAGTTTATTAACCCAGACTGAGGCGGTGTTAATGGTGTTGGTGGTGCCTCTGGTAATCCTCTTGCAAACTCTTGCAAAGCTTGCCCCACATATTCAGCATCATTTGCTTTATTCGATCCTGCTCTATCGTTTGCTCATTATTTTCATGATGGAATGATTTTTTCCGGGGATGACTCCCTTGAACCACGTGGGGTTCCTCGAGGAGTTGGAACTGGGGTCCCATTTTCTTGCTGGTTGTTGTCGTCATTGTTGTTGTTGTTGGAATTTGACATAGTTTAAAGGATATCGATTGGAAAATAAACTATGATTATCAGATTCCCGGTAACGAACAAATTTGTTTAACCAAAGAATTATATTCCTTGACCAAATCTATTTAGGATGAACGCGGGTTACTGATAATCAAGAAAGTAATACGATAAATAAATAGAAATTGAGTAATAAACACTATTGTAGTATGCAAAAAATAAAGTGGATTGTATTCGAGAATTCAGTTGTTCTTATGGGTTATATTTCTTCCCTTTATATAATGGTTTCCTAGTATAACGTTTGGTTCCTGTCATGTTTGCTCATTAATGGCTAATTATTACATTAATGAGGCATTGCAAAGGATAACTGTAACTGTTGTATAGGAGTAATGTAACATATAAGTCATTAGTTGTTGATTCTTGAATCTGCCCGTAGCTTCGTCTGGGTTCACTATGACTGTATCTCTTCTTTGTCATTAAGTTTTCCGTGGTTGATGAAATCGTGGGTTTATTGACCGTGACTCTTTGTCCCGTACCTCTTTACATAATCAAGTCTATCTGCTGTGTTTTCCTTGGTCCACGTAACTAGCTGAGTTGTCAAGAATCTACTTACGTGTCAGACTCTTTTTTACCAATACAGTTCTGGCATCAAATTTATCCCTGAGTATCTTTGGTACAGTGGGAAAACATAGGCAGCCAAAACTTCTCAAATGTGAATAGTTTTGTTTCTTCTTGTATAAGATTTCAAAAGGACATTTGTTCTTGAGATATGAAGTAGTCAATCTGTTAATGAGATATGTAACGGTTAGGATACACTCACCCATGTACCTTATGGGTAATTTTGATTGAAATAGGAGGGCTCTGGATGTTTGTAGGATGTACATATGTTTCCTTTCAACTACACCATTTTGTTGTGGTGTATATAGGAAACTTTTTTGGTGGACAATGCCATGAGTTTGAAAGAAAGAGTTTGCTTCTGCACTGGTGAATTCTAGACCATTGACTGATCTTATTGATTTGATGGTTGTCGCGCCCCCTTTTTTCCCCCTCACGGAGAGATCGGGTGCAGGACATTTGGGTAGAGGCAACTCTTTCATTTTGGGAAAGTGGGTTTGCATATTTGGAGAGTCGCTACCTAATGATTTTAACGGTGCGTTAGGGCACCTAAGGGGTTCGATTACAACTACGTTACTAACCAGAGATTGGGTAAGGGCTTGAAATTATCCCAAGGGGAAGGTGTTAGACACCCCTCAAGATCCACAAGTGTGGTTCCCGGCCAAATAGTTTTCGTGAATTTGTACAATTACCAAATAACAAGTAAGGCGCTCAACTAAGAGGGGATCTCAAATATTAAGCAAACAAGTGTTTGGGAAAATAGTTATGAAATGACTATGTTTTGAAAAGGATAATAATATAACATTTAAAGGAAAGGCGTCCTAGGTTTGAAATAATATGGATCACATCAATGCGATACCCGATAGACACTCCTCGAAGATGGGCTACACGTGGTATGTCACGACCCAAAAATCCCACCTTCGGGCCATGACTGCGTCTAACGTTGAACCCGCTAGACAAGCCAACGTTTGAACTAAATAAAACTAATTAACAACGAATGCGAACAAGATAACCAAGGCTTCGATGGCCCACCATATAAAATTTAACAAAATAACCCAAAATACAACATAGCACTTTTCGAAATAAAACCCATAAACGAAATCCCAGAACTGGTGTCACATACTCACGGACTATCTAAGAGATTACTACAAACAAAAGGTCTGAAATAAATACATAAGACTGTCTTTGAAATACAAGGTAAGACAGAGCTAGAAGTGGAAAGTAAAAGGTGACGTCAAGGCCCACGAACGTCTGCGGGTCTACCTCGAGTCTCCTGTGTGACTGAATGAGATGCTCCGATCGTCAGTGATCTCC